>JANHJO010002165.1:329095-340640 GCA_032468235.1 Pseudoxyrhopus heterurus | reverse complement strand
AGAAAGAAAGAAAGAAAAAGAAAGAAAGAAAGAAAGAAAGAAAGAAAGAAAGAAAGAAAGAAAGAAAGAAAGAAAATTGTTTTGTTGATGGAACAGGAGCTATGTTTAAGGTTTCCTTTCCAAGATCTTACAAGCTATGCAGTTGTATAAACTGTTGCTTGTGCCAAGAAGATAACAAATACCTCTGTGCTCTGCTGAAAAAAATAACAAGCAATGCATTGATTTCTGAAGTATTACACGTATATAATGTAGATTATGTTTGATTTCAAGATGTAAAGCATTTGGAAGTATTGTTTATTTTAATAAGTGAGTTTTCTAGATAAAAACTTCAATACTTCAAATGTTTTTCTTTCAGGATATGAAAATAAAATTTGAAATTACACATGATAACAATAAAAGTTATCACAGAAGTATGATTACTTCAGTTGAATAGGGTAATTAATATTACCCTATTTGCAAGCAAAAATTGCAATATTATCTTTCTTCAATTAATATTGATCCTTCCTTTGAATGTCTAGTGTTTATAAATGTTCTGGCAGATTTAAGCTTTTGCAAATAGTTTTATGAACAGATTTGGTCTTTTTTACCATGCCTATATTCATTTTCTTGTTTTATGGTCAGCTTAATTCCCATTGATTTTAGTAGGCTTAAGCAGGTTAACCTGGCAGGAATGCAGACCAATTGTTAGTTTACTAGATAATTTGATTAATTAATTGATTGATTAATATAGTATTATATCCAAATGAAAATTGCTCTTCTTTGCTGCCTGGATAATAAGATCTTATGATATCATAGCCATAATTACCAAATGAATGTTAAGACATGTTTCCTAGTATATTTATTCGTTTAATTATTATTTATTAAATTTATATGCTGCCTACCTCACTGTCACTGTTTTTCTTTCATGTTGATTATTTTGTGTTAAGAACATGGTAGTTATCCAATTGGGGAGTAAACTTTAATATTTAATTTATTTTCTGTTTCTGAAGGCTGAAGGGACTGACTGATGATTCAGTGATACCACTAGAATAAGGCCAATTTTATACCAGGTTTATTAAATGGGCTTTAAAAGGGCAAAATGGGTGACTTCGTGTAGTTACTTATATCTTTTGGGAAACTAAAAAGAGTTGTAATTTACCCCTTACTATAGAATCAACTGAACCCTGGCAAAACTAAGTATCTTTGGCTTTTAAGGCCTTCTGAATCTGAGACTTTACCATCTTTGGCACTGAATGGGGTGGTACTGCCACAAACAGACTCGGTGCCCAATCTTGAGGTCCTTCTGGACTCCTGGTAACAATCATGGCTTGGAGGGCCTTTGTGTGTTGTTTATCAGTTGCATCTGTTCCTGGATCATGAGGCTCTGCTGACAGTTACTCATCTATCTGTCCCATCAGGGCCTCGTTACCTCCCAAATGGACAACTGTAACACACTCTGCATGGGGCTGCCTTGAAGAGTATCTGGAAGTTTCAGCTGATGTAAAATGATTCCAACCCCTATATGGACACACATTAAACCTCTGCTCCATAAGTTGCATTGGTTACTAGTTTGCTTCTGGATCCATTCAGAGTGCTGCTTTTGATCTTTAAAACCCTACATTGAATGGGGCCAGGTTACCTGAGGGACCACCTCTTCCCAATTACATCTACCTGTCTCATCAGATCTGGAAAGAGAGACATGCCGTGGGCCCCATTGGTGAAGGAATTTCAATTGAAGGGGCCTAGGAAGTGAACCATTTTTGCTGTGGTTCCTGCCCTTTGGAACATCATCCCTCTTGCTTAGGTTAACCCCAGCTTGTGTGGCCTTATAGAAAGCTCTTAAACTTTGTAGTTTTTTCAATATGTTCCAATATGACAACTCTAATAAAATGGGACTTTGAGGAATTGTTTGTCTCAGAGTTTATTGGTTTGGAGTTGGTTTGTTGGAACGCTGACATAAAATGTCTTTCAACATGAATTGAGTTCATCCATGAATTTGCAACATCATCTGTGGAATGGAAAGGGACAGTTTTGCTTCCCTCAAGCAATCCTTTTATGTCCTCAAATCTGCTCCAAAATATTGAAGGAGTTTTCTTTTTTTCATATAAAATTTAGTTTATTCAGAAAGTTAAAATACAAAACACAAAATATTTTTAAGTACAAAAAAGAAAAGAAAAAAACACAACAGGTAGGACATTAAAAAGAAAAGGTGCCTTAAAAACGACTAACACATATCCACACAATGTTGTCCCTGGTTGACTGCTGATTGATATAATACAAAAAATGTTATTTTCCCACCCCTTGCAAAACAGACCAAAGGAATTTTAAACTAGTAAACTATTAAATCTGCTTACAAATTGTTAGCCTGTCATCTGTATATTATATTAATAACAAAATAATCAACAGGAAAAACAATAATAAAAGAAATAACATATAAAAGTATAAAATTATTAATAATAAAGATAAGATTGAAATTTCAAAATCCTCTGTTAACAATTATTGAATGTTGTTGAAGGAGTTTTCTGACTGGATTTGAGATATGTGGAGGATACAGATGATAATGAGAAGGTGGGATGGGAAAGGAAAAGGAGGAGAAATGTTTTCATGTTTTACAGGATTTAGTTAGATCTGTGAATAATATTTCCATAAGAGCACTAAAGTTGATTCCATTTCTTCCAAATAGGCAACCCATGTCAATAAATTTAACCTGTAATCCTAAGCCTTATTAAACATTTATATATAATTGATATGAGCTTCAGAACAGATGTGCAGTTGAAAAGAACTTGAAATGAAAGTGATCTCTTAATTTACAATTCAGGGCAATGGTGACATCAACTGCCAATAATCAGTCTTCCTTTACTCTTTACACTATTTCCTTTGAAAAAAATAAGTTGTGCCATTCTTGCCAATCCTAACTTGATGGACAGCAAAATGCCCAAAGTTAAAGAGGACACTAGTCATCACGGGTGTTAACAAGCCAAACAGATTGTTACGTGCTATAAAATGGCATAAACTGAATGAATAAGCTACATAATGTAAGTAAGTATAATTTAAGTCACACTGGATTAAAAACAACTTATTTTCACATATACATGATTGAAGTTGAAAAATTCATATGCCTTTTGTTCTTCCTTTAGCTAAAGAAAAATAACTTGATGTAAGTGCCTAACCTCTTTAAGTGGCTGGATGTTGAGGATGTAATACATTCAGCATTGATCTGTAGGACACCACATTAACTTTTCCTAGCTGGAAAGGAGGGCATATGTGAGTGAGAGAGGAACACTGTGAAAGGAAGCTAATAGCAAAAAATATGACTGACAGCTTGAACCGTCCATCAATTGCCATCATGGCCATCTGTTCATTCAGTTGTTGTACACTATACAAAAGCATATATATGTTTTGATTTCTCTATAATGTCAAGATGTTGTCATTATTATTTTTATTATTGATTAAATTTCTATGCCGCCCATCTGCCCTGTAAGGCAGTTCTAGTAATTACTTGTAACGTGTATGTTGAATAAGAGAACATTAGACATGGTTTTTGGTCTTTTATCTGAGCTCTTTTGTTTTCTAAGGGCAGAACTGAAAATTCTGTAGCCAGAAATGAGGCAAATAAATAAATAAAAATTCCCTTTAATGGAAAAATAGGATATGTGGCTTTTGTTATGATTTCTGCCTTTTGTTACATTACAAGGAGAAAGTTCACGTCTTTTCTGACTCAAGGCTCAGGAAACATTTACTTTCCTCCCGTATTCCTTTAGCAAAATCATCTGTAAACTTTATATCCTGGAGAGTCAAGTTCTCAAGACAGTTTCAGGCAAATGATGATGAAGACAGGATTTCCTCTCTCCAAGGGACAGCTGGCAACCTGCCCAATGATTCTGTAGTTTAATGCCTGCAGTTTTGAAGAACAAGTTTGCGTAAAGGTTGGAGTCATATTGTTTTGTTTGACAACACATTGCCAATATAAGTAGAGCCAAATAAAATTGTTTGGAAAGTATTTAACTTAAAATGAATTGGGCTTCACCCATGAACACCTCTGTATTATTAAAATAATAATGAATGAAATAATGTATTGCATAAAGAAGACATGGTTAATAACTGGTAAAATCGTACCTGAATCAAAAAGGCTTAGTGAAAGGAACACCAGGAAGCTATAAGCCAATAACATGCTTGCCTACAAGGTTTAAATTACTCACAGGCATAATAGCGGAGAACATCCAAAATTATTTAGAAGAAAATAACATCTCATTATCACTCATATTATTTGGCATTGCCATGAGTCTACTTTCCATGATTTTGAAGAAAACAACAATAACAACAATAATTGCAAGCAATTATAAAGATTGGTTGCCTAGAGGTGGAATTCTTGCCTCACAATTAGAAGGCTGTGAGTTCAATCCTGGGTAACGGCAGATATTTTTCTTTCTGGGTGCAAAGAGAAAACATCTGCTGCAAACTCCATGTAGGCAGCAGGAAGAGCATCCGGTCTGTAAATGCTCAGCTCTATTCAGTCATCCGACTCCCCCCAATGCAAGGAATTACAGTCATTAAAAGAAAAAAAAATAAAGACTGCTTATTTTACATATGGAAAGGGTTAAGTTATGCCTTTGAAAAATGTATTTCTTCTACATCATTTTTCATGTATGCCTGAGCTGAACTCGGGGGGGGGGGGGTTGTTCAGATCTTTAGCATTTTTTTCACTTGCCATTACTGTTTTGAATCCTCATTGTCACTGAAATATGTTGTCTGTATACTTGAAGGAAACTGCTTTATAAAATCTTAGTAAGAGGTTTTATCCAGTTTTGCATCCAGTTTTGGTCATCACATTACAAAAAAAAGTTGACACTTTAGAAAAAGTGCAGAGAAGAGCAACTTAGGATGATTAAAGACCTGGAGACTAAAACATAAGAAGAATGGGTGCAGGAACTGGGTTTGGCTAGTCTAGAGAAAAAAAGGACTGGGGTGACATAATAGCAGTATTCCAGTATTTGAAGGGCTGCCACAAAGAAGAAAGAGTCAACTTATTTTCCAAAGCACCAGAATAAACAATGGATCGAAACTAATCAAGGATAGAAGCAACCAGGAATTAAGAAGAAACTTCCTAACAGTGAGAACAATTAACCAGTGGAGAAGCTTGCCTTCAAAAGATGTCGGTGCTTTATTAGTGGATGTTTTTAAGGAAATAACCAGCACTTTGATTTGGGTCTGGCTACCTAGTGGCAACTTCAGAATAGGTGTTATTCTGGCTTCTAGGGAAGTCTTGAATTTTATGCTAGCTGTACTTCTTGTCCGGTTTTCATCAGACTTATCTTATTTGTGCATAGATTTAAGTAAGAGAGAATGGGTCTAGGCCGGAAAAGGAAGATGAGCGTTAAAAAGAAGACATCAAATAAGGAGGAAGTCCACCAGCACAACTACACAATTGCAGCATTGTATAGCAACTGCATCTGATAAATAGCCACTTGATGATCATTTGTAAGCCTCCAAAATATGAAGCTTCTCTGCATCTTCTTGATTCAATTGCGGATATTCACAACTATTTTTCCAAACCTGCTTAGTGGAACAGAATCTTCATTTTAGGGTATCTATTGAATAAGAAGACTTTCTTTAAGTGTGGTTTGAATCGAAAGTTTAGTAACACCTGTTCAAAAGACTTTTTAATTTTTTTTCTAGCATTTTTCTGCAAATGCAGTATCTTCTTTTTCAGATCAATGGAGTATTGATCCATTTGGTTGCAACAGAAATTGACCAATGAGCTCTTCACCTCAAGCATGACATCATGGGCTGAGAGTGACTGGCCCAAAATTATCCTGTAGCACAGGGTTGTCAAACTCAATTTCACTGAGGGATGCATCAGGGTTGTGTTTGACCTCAGGGGGCCCGGGTGGGCATGGTCAGGGTAGGTGTGGCCTGTGTGGGCATGGCCAGTTTGACAACACTCGTGTCAGGGCACCTGTGGTGGCCAAGTGCTAAGGCAGGACTTCACTCAGACCCTCCCTCTCTCTCTTTATAATCTTCCTTCCTTCTCTTCTTTTTCCTTCTTCCTTCTCCTTTCTTCTTCCTTCCTCTCTTTCCTTATTTTTCCTTCCTTGCTCTCTTCCCATCTTTACTTCTTTTTCTTTGTCTTTCCTCTTTCCCTTTCTCCTTCCCTGTCCTTTCTTACATGATCAATTGCAAAAGGGGAAATACTTCTCCTTTTGTTTTATTTTTAGTTTGTTTTGCTAGCCCTCGGGGGCAGCGTGATCTCTGTTTTCACTGGCAGAGGCACTGTGAGCTGGTCCTTTGCTGTTTCTAGGGTGGCCCAGCAGACCGGGCCGTGAGTTTGACACTCCTGATCCAGCACATTTGTGCCATTAGTAGGGACTAGTATTCAAACTGTCTGCTTCTTAATTTAACTATATCTATGTATCCAATGCAAAATGAATATAATGAGACCATATGGAGCTCCTTATCTTGGCTATTGGTGTCCAGACAGCTGTATTTAAAAGTAAGCTACCCTCAGAATTTAAGGCTGAGCTTTATTGAAGCAATGCTTGTGGGTGATTAATATAATATTATTGTGGCATTATATTGTTGTACCTTATCATTTATTTTGCTGTTCTGAAAATTACTGCCTCTGTGATTTTCCAAACCTGCTGCCAACCTTTTCCAGGACAAAGCAGAGAACACAACCTTTGCTTGTGATGCAAAAATATAATTTATTAAGGAAAATGTTATTACTTGCCCACACAGCGTCCTTCGAATGACATAATCACGTCCCTGATCAGAACCGATGATACCACTGAAATTACTAATTAGTTGCTTTGGAATATGGAGCTACCTGAATTTCCATGCCTGCTTCCATTATGAAGTTGGGTCTGTTCTTTCTTCAGTTGTTTTTCTTTAACCTCAGGGTTAATCTGAACTCTATTGTTTCTTTTGATTCCACACACACACACACAAACCAACCCTGCAATAGATAGCCTCCGGATAAAAGGATCATATTTGCTTATTATTCATGATCCTGAAGGCTTTTCTGCAACAGATGAAGGTGTGCCAAATTGTAAAATATATGGAATCAGGTGAGCACGAGTCCTGCAGCAAAACAAGGTCAGCCTTTGTCTGAGCAATGGAGATATTGAGGTGTTGACACTACAACTGCATTTATTTCATTCTTTCATTCCTAGCCCCAGCTAGAGAAATGGTTGTGTGCAGGTACAGTATATGGAAGCTGTACTTCAGGAGTTTCACACTAGTTTCACTTGTTTCACTTGTTCACTAGGAGTTTCACTTGTTTGTTATTTATATGGGTGTTTGTTGCTACCATATGGTCTCTAGGTGGAGACAAGTATTATGGCCCGGTCCTTCTATAGCTACTTAACTGCACTCTATACAGGTAGTCCTTGACTTAACGACCATAACTGAGCCCAAAATTTATGTTGCTAGGTGAGAAATTTGTTAAGTGAGTTTTGCCCCATTGTACGACCTTTCTTGTACATTATTTCTTGCCACAGTTGTTAAGTGAATCACTGCAGTTGTTAAATTCGTAACATGTGAAGTAAATATGGCTTCCCCATTGACTTTGCTTGTCAGAAGGTCGAAAAAGCTGATCACGTGATCCCAGGACACAGCAACTGGTGGGCTGCATGTCCAGCTTCTCTTTTGCCCTTTGCAGTAATGTATAGTGAGATGCTACCTCTATAAAAGCTATTCTCCACTCCATGTCCCAGAGGTCACCAAGGTATTATTGGGATTTTGGGATAATTCACAGCCTCCCAAGAACTAGCATACCACAACCACATATTCCATCTATGCAAGAAGTAGGAAAAATGCAGAAAGAACCAGTGTCCAGGATTGGCTTTGGATGTTAATTATTCTTATATACTTGAAAATCTTCCTTTTATTGAGTTTCCATTCTCCATTATAACACTAAAACTATAACTCTGCAATATTCTTTTTCCTATTGATGAACTTAAATAAAAGACAAATATCCTCACGGATGCAAATTTTCCAGATTGAATGATGTCAAAGGTTATGTATTATTTGAGATTTTGCTTATGGTTGCATATGTCAGTAGTACCTTTGCTCAGTGTTAGGGCTATAATTATGTTCCCTTTTCCCTTTAAATTTCTATTTCATTGTAAGAGAATAGGTTTTAAATATTTTATTATTACTTTCCCTACCTAACTATCTAACTTGACAAAGAATTATAGGGCTGGAGGGAACCTTGGAAATCTTCTAGTCCAATCCCCTGCCCAAGGCAGAAGACCTTATTGCATCTCTGGCAAATAGTCATCCAATCTTTTCTCAAAGACCTCTAGCAATGGAGCACCATAACTCCAGGAAGCAAGCTGTTCCATTGATTAATTGTTCTTACGGTCAGGAAATTTCTCCTTAGTTCCAGATTGGATTTCTCTATAATGCACTTCCACCCATTGCTTCTTGTCCTAGCTGTTAATAGATAAAATTACAAAGTAGAAGGCAGTGGCTCAGTGGTTAAGAACACAGTACTGCAGATCAGCAGTTTGGCTGATCGAATCCCACCAGGGTCAAGGTCAACTCAGCCTTCCATCCTTCCGAGGTAGGTAAAATGAGAACCCAGGTTGTTGGGGGCAATATGCTGACATTGTAAACCGCTTAGAGAGGGTTGCAAGCCCTGATAGGCGGTATATAAATACAGTGCTATTGCTATGTGTGACACACATAAGAAGTAACAGCACTTTGATCCCAGCATTGCAGCTGTAATTTTAATTTTTTTTAAGTTGCCCCCCCCCCCCCCAATTAGTTTCTATCAAATAGAGATCAAGGCAGACTTTTCTATCAAGAAAAACAAAGATAATTCTTCAGCTCTCATTTGTGTTGCCCATATTTAACAGATACTGTTTCTGTTTTCAGGCAATATATTACTTACATACTGTAATAAGTAGCAGCTTCTTAAGCATTCCCTGATGCACAATTAAAATCCAGTTTGAAGTCTTAGAAAGAGAGATGTGTATTTTAAAAAAAATTGCATCACACTGCTCTTCAAACTAATGATGTTATATTCATTTTCCCAGCCCTTCTCCAGCAGAGCTTTACCTTATGGTAACTAATTTTGAAGTTCAGAGAATTGGATGTTTAGTATCTTTGAGATAAAACGTGTACACCTTCGTCTTTACCCCACCACTCAAAGTTATGCATCAAAAATCAGTGTTGTGCTTTCCTGATGCTCTGTGTGGAATTGCATAGGTCGATGTGACCTTGTGTGTTATCCAGACTTGTCTCCCTCAATTTTCATGGACACAACATTACTTGGCTGGCTGAGCAATAGATTTTTTTTCAGCTTAGTTCTCCAAAACAAAACACAAGCAAATCTTCTTTGCTCAGGATTTCAAGCAACTGAATTCAGGACATCCAGCAAATTCCTTACATATTTTTGGAACAACTGTCACCAGCCTAGAGGTTGCTCTATTTCCACAAACATTTTTTTTAACAATAAGAATCAGCCTGCCTGCTGTGCCTTCAGTTGTATAACCAACTCCTTGAACTTTGTAGTAAGTACAACCCTTATTTCATAGATAGATTGGCGGATGACTAAGATGGCAGGGATCAAACCCACTTTGTTTTCTATGTAGGAGCAAATTAGACAAAAAGTCAGGATTGGGTAGATCGGTTCCCTCCAGCTTGAGGTGGTGATATAAGTAAATTCATTTTCAAACTTTGTAAACTGGTGGCCTGAGTTCATCTTTCAAATATTTGAGGACTATGATGCAAGTTTTCCTTTACAGGAAAGCCACTCTACATAAGTCACATAAAGCACCCAGAAACTAGTTGTGTAGATCAATGTGAGTTCCAAGCTTTGGGACATCACATCACAGAGTAGCTGCCCAACATCTGACCAGCATACTGCAAGATCAGCCTTTTGGTAAGATGAAGGGGACAGTAGAAAGGTGAGTTTTTCAGATTTTTACACTGCTGAGAGTGAATGAGTGAGTGTCCTTCTAACTGTGCAGTGTCTTTTGCTGTTGTCATGCAATATCCATGCAAAATCCATTGTTCTATTGTTTTCATTGTCCTCTCCTTAGTTTTCAAAATCTTAATGTATAACTGAAAAGGACAAAAGCATCAAATAAAGCCAGTTCATCTTCTGGAACCAAATTGATATATGAAATCCCAAAAGGAGCTATTATACCAATAAAGGAGAATATTTGTAGCTCAGGGTTGAAAAGAGGGACCCTTGATGCTCTCTGAGCTTGCTTGTTTTCTTGCAGACGTTTTATTACTCTAACTAGGTAACATCATCAGGACTAGCCCTGATGACATTACCTAGTTAGAGTAATGAAACATCCGCAAGAAAACAAACAAGGTCAGAGAGCACCAAGGAGCTATTATAGCACATCATATGCAACATTATGTTTCCCATAAAACCTAAGTTACCATGATCACATTTTTGCATCATTGTCCAATAGTTGTAGAACAACAACAATAATAAGTAGCTGCAAAAGGCAACTGTACTTGGAACAGCTTACATCTTGTGACGGTGCCTTTAACACCATCAAACAACAATATTTGTCTATTCCAGATTCTTTGGGAAGGACTCGATAGATGGATGAAAGTGCCAAATCCAGTCTAAACTTCTGGCTGATTATGAGACCATAATTTTAAATCATCGAAATATGATATGAGCATCCATTGTCAAAATTAGTTCTTTGCTGGATACTCCAATTCCTTAGTTTATGCCTCCCAACATTTGGAATTATATTCACTCTGCATTTAAAACTGTTTTCTAGGTACCGTTATGGGACAGCTTGAGTTTACACTGCTTTCTTTTCATTCAGAGTACAGGCTGGAAGTGCAGATGCTATGCATCATTTTTTTTTCTGGTTATCCCATTTCTTCCCCTCCTCAATTCTCCAGCCATCTGCTATGACCTGCTGCCCACCTAGCAAATGTTTACCAAGTTTAGAGTGGAAGCTCATAAACAGAAGCCCATAAGAAACTTTATCTTCCCTTCATGAAGATGTATCATTATGCCCAAGAGAATACAAGTTCCAATCACTCTCAATTATTCTTCTTTTCTTGACTTGTGTTACATTAAACATTCAGACGATGATAAAATACTGACTAAGGAATCATTTTTTGATCTTGAGCCTCAGCAGGAGAGAGAGGGAGAGGGAGAGGGAGAGGACAGATGCAAAATGTGATCTCCCCCCCCCCCGAAAATAATATTTTCCTTCAGCTGCAACAAAAAGTGAGAACCATATTATTAATACTGCAGCCATATTAACCTACCATTTCCCACGCTGGTACCTGCCATATGTATAGGACTACAATACCTGTTCATGGAGGTTATGGAAACCTTATCCCAGCCATGGAGGATGGCAATGTTGGAAGAAATATCCTTCTGGGTTCTGTTCCAAGTTGGAAAAAGACACAGGAAGCATGGTGACTGCTTTGAAAGATGGTTTATTGGTGGATAGGATCACATGGCTTGAGTTCCTGAGCAGAAAAAAGGGAGGAGCTGCTGTGGGTCCCTTGGTCTTATACCCTCTGTTGAGCTTTGAACCTGCCCCCTGTACCTGTGGCCAGAAATGTATCCTGATTG
>JANHJO010002165.1:317733-328995 GCA_032468235.1 Pseudoxyrhopus heterurus | reverse complement strand
ATACGTGCAATGAAATTTGGTGTTGCTGCAGAGAGTCTCCCCCTTCCGGGTCTTTTTGTGCAGGTCGGAGGGGGGCAGAAATTCCAACTTGGGGTCTGCTTCACTCTCCTGGTGTGGGACTTTGGGCGAAGGCTGTAGGGAAGCGCCACTGGTGGCGAAGAGCCAGAGGGTCTTGTTCCAGTGGGACTGCGTCATGGCCTGGCTGACTGGCTGACCATCTCAGCCCGCTGAGCCTCCAGGTGCCGGTACCTGGCCTTGGACACCCGCAGGTCTTTCCTCTGCTTGGAAAGCCTATGCTCATAGTCCTCAGTGACGTGCTTCTGCTGAACCTTCTTCTCGGTCAGATCCAATTTGAACTGAGCCAGCTGTTTTGCCAACTGCTTAGCTCCAACAATTGCTTCCTGTTGGGGCCCTAAGGAGCCTGGGCGAGCAGGGGAGGAGTGGCTGGGAGGGAGGGGCGAGTAGAGGCCGGCAAGGCGCCCCTCAACGTGAGTGACATCCAGTTGGCCACACCCACCCAGTCACATGACCATCTAGCCACGCCCATCCAACCAGTCATTAGGCAGATCATATTAGTGGTCCGCAGGATTTAAAATTATGAATTTAGTGGTCTCTGAGGTCTGAAAGGTTGGAGACTCCTGCTATAGGTAGTCCTCAACTTACAACCAAATGTTTAAGGATTATTCGAAGTTATGAAAGCCTCAGATAGGATGTTTTATGGCCCATAAAACTTTTTTGTAAAACATCTCCCCTCTCGTCCATGGTCACATGACCGTATTTTGGTTGCTTGGCAACTGGCTTGCATTTAGCTCTGTTCCTGGAGACCTATGGAGGATTTCCCCTCTATTCATGGAGGAGCGGATAAATCCTTAGTTTGGCTCCAGGAATGTCTGAGACTGAAAAGGCTACCTGCTGGGAGAATTTCAGCTCCATGAAATCTAGCAGGCAGCTCTTTTGCTCTATTTACTTAACAAGCTGGGAGATTGCTTAATAACCACAACCAGGGGTTCCATTGTGGTCATTGAATAAAGCAATCACGTGGCATATCAGTTAACTATCGCTTCACTCAACTATCGATATCCCAACTGTGTCCATAAAGTGAGAACTATCTGTATATTCTTTTTTCTATTTTTTTTACTTTTATCTTCTTAGTTTGTATTAGTTTATAATCTTATCTCAATTATCATAATTATAATTATCTTAATTATAAGAATATTAATGTTCTAATGGTGCTGTTAGAGAAAACATCTGGGAATTCCATGAATGACCCCCCAAAAAAACCAACAACCCCAAAACTATACATTACCAAACAGCAAGAACAAATCAATCTGGATAGACAAATGATCAGGCTCAAATTATCATGTTTTGGACAATTATGAGAAGACCAAACTCTCTAACTTTCCACAATGTTGGGAAAGGTGAAAGAAAACAGAGAACAACCAGAAGCCAGGTGGATGAATTCAGTTTTATTGGCTAGGAATAAATAGTTGAGAGACTTGAAAGACCAGACTGGAAAAATCCATCTCTGTGATTGCTAAAGAGTCAACACAAACTTGATATGACATAATCAATGCTGAGAGGATGCATGAAATATAAGACTTTCTCTAAATTCTTAACCTGCAGTCAAGTGCGAATAAAATGACTGGCACTAGTACCAGGAAACCCAGATGTTCTTTTTTTTAAATCTCTTCTACGTCAAGCAGTTACCCCTTTGATTATATTAAAATGTCATATAATGTCCTCTTCTATTCATTGGACTTTTTTTTCTTTTAATTTTCCCCCCTCTGGAACTGTGCTTTCTTGATATTATAAGAAGAGCTAGAATATTAATTGTAAACTTAATTTTGTGAAGCTTTTTTTCTGGAAACATTGTAGTGCTAATTAGAGCTTATAAAACTTATGCCAGACCAATTTTAGAGTATTCTTCAACTGTTTGGAATCCCTGCCATATATCTGACATCAGTACAGTCGAGTGGGTTCAGAAGTACTTCACAAGAAAAGTCTTGCACTCTTCTGTACACAATAGAATTCCTTATGCTAGTAGGCTCGAAATTCTTGGTTTGGATAACTTAGAACTGCATCACTTGTGGTCAGACCTAGGTATTGCATACAAAATTATACATAGTAATGTTTTACCTGTAAATGATTTTTTCTGTTTGAATCGCAATAATACGTGTGTAAAAATATGATTTCTGTAATATACGCGTGTAAAAAATATGATTTCTGTAATAGAGTTGTCACAGTCTGCAATGCCCTACCTGTTGTCTCAGCTACAAATTGTTGTCAGTTGTCTCAGCTACAAATTTTCAGTTTCAGTCACAAATTGACTTCCGTGGACCTTAGTTCATACTTAAGTAGTCAATAGAAGGGGCGTGCATAAGTGCATTAATGTGCCTATCGTCCCTGTCATTGTATTTTTATTCTCTTATTCTTGTTCTCATTTTTGTTTGACAAATTAAAAAAAAAAAAAAGAAATATCTATACCTAAATACAAACCACTTCTGCATTTTCAGTTCCATCCCCCCTTTTTTTTCATTTGGGTGTTCTATGACTCACTGATAAAAAGGTTCAGGATAATTTTCAAGTGGTATAAATTACATCTTTTTAGAAATATGCTTAACATTATGATGGAACCAGCCGTTTCAATTTAACATAATGGAAGTAAAAATATAGCTAGGCCTTTTCAAATATCATATGTCCATTCTTCTCTGTATGTGTGTTCCTTTTACGTTTATGAGCAGGTTGATGATAATAGCAGTAGCACTTAGACTTATATACCGCTTCACAGTGCTTTACAGCCCTCTCTAAGTAGTTTTACAAAATCAGCATATAATACAACGGTCATTGGGTGTACCAAAGCCATTTTAAAAAAAAGGATCTGGACTCTTTTTCTGGAGAAAAAGACTTTTTTTCATATTTATTATATAAGTATAAATAATGAATATGTTTTTCAGCTCTGTAAATATATGACCTTATATTTCACTGTATATTTTCTCTGTATTTCTCATACACTTTTATAATACTGTACTTGAGGAGGGAATGTCATGTGTTTTGATGTGCTGCCATCTAGTGGTTAGATTTACTGCTTAATTCAAAGTAACAATCAATGGCTATCTTCATAGTTTACCTTGGCTTCCAGCAAAATTTTAGCATAGTTTCTTGAACAGCAGCAGCTATGAAACTCAGGCATCAGGTTTTACTAGAGTGTAATATCAGTTCTTCCCACTTTTCTATTATATTTATGACATGTTAATATTGTAACATGAATGAATGTAGACCCTTAAAAAAACACACCTCACTTCGCTCTTTATTTAGGAATCCGTATATCTGTATATACTTGGATGGATCCAGGGATTGAGGGACAGAAGGAAAATACCTTCTTTTCCCCCACAAATGTTTGTACAAGAATTTGTATAAGAGTTCAAGCAGCATTGACTTTTGTACTGCATGTTTGCTTACGCAGGTCACTTTCACAAATTCATGTTCAAGAACCTCTCTAATATATTTTTATTTTTCTTACTGAAGATTAAGGGATATCTTGGTGCTCTTTGACGTTGGTTATTAGCTTGTTGTTTTCTTGCACGTTTCATTACCCAAATTAGGTAACAACATCAATACTAGTACAGAATTTATATTCTAGTGGCTGGTGACCAAACTCGATTTTATGACTTCTTTTTTTTTGCAGCAGTCATTAAACGAGTGCTATGGTCATTAAGTGAACATGGCAGTTAAGCAAATGCTGTGGTCATTAAGTTAATGAATCAATTTCTTTGGGCATTTTTCCTTGAAAATCAGCTGAAAAGGCTGGAAACAAGGGGAAAAAAAAAATCGTAATTACATGACTAGGAAATGCTACATCTGGTTGTAAAGATGAACTGCTTGCCAAGTGTCCAAAATATGGTCATGTGACCACTGGGGTGTGGCACAATCATGGAACTCCTGAGCCAGATTGTAAGTAGCTTTTGTGAGAGAGGAGGTCAGTCATAACTTCGAGAGGTTGCTAAGTGAGGCTACCTGTATTAACTTCTGTTGGTTCCTGTGTATTCTATTTAAATATCATACTTAACAGGATCTTTCTATATATCCATTTAAGATCTGCTAAAATGCCCAAAACCTGCAGTATGTAACCAGAAACCTAGCAGTACACGTTTTAAAATCTATCCTTTCTTAAAAAGGATGAAGATGTGGTAGATTTCCGGAATTCCAGTTCAGAGTTAAAAATGGCATTTGCTTAACTATGTATCTTCCAGCATAGTGAAAGCTGAAGGAAGACAGAATTAGAATACGATGGACAAAGTCATTATAATACCCTATAGCCATAACATCTTCTAGCAAATTCTCAGCATATCTGAGATCAGGACATTTTGCGGTTTGAGAAATAGCATCTGACATGCAATAGCAAATGGAGAGCTGCAAAAATTTCCATTTTGTGAAATTAGATTAAATGTGCTGTCCTACTTGGCCTTTAAAAGTTCATCAGAATGAACATTTTGGGCTTGTGTATACACACAAAGGACTATATTTATGGAAATACATAAATAATACGTGTAATCACACTTTTTATTTTAATTATATACTTCTGGAAGAGTCTTGTAATGGTTTTGCAACAATTCAGTTATATCCTTACCTTTTCTCCATCCCTATCAACTTAATAGAAATCAATGTTTTTCTTCTTGGGCAGCTTGCTTGGAACTGATGATTAGAATGGAAAGTTCTAAACTCTGCTCTGATTTCATTTATATGATTTCTATTGCTATCAATATCTGTTTCGGTGGGAGAATGTCATTTTTTGTTGAAAGAACTACACTTTCAACATGCATTCAGCCTTGGCACCTGAATTGATGAGGGGAATTCCACACACTATCCATGTATTTGCGTAAGCAGTTCCTTGTGTAGGTACATATATATATCAACAGTTAGTTCCTTACAAGCATTGTTTATATCTCTGTTAACTTTGTGTCTCAATGGAGAAGCTGAATTGTATTCTCCAGTAAAACCTTATCCAAAGACTTTGTTACCCGATAAAAAAAGAGGCTAAAAATTAGACTAAGTTCCTTCACAGTCCCTTTATCCCACATTCTGTTGAGTGAGATCAACTTTTATTTTTGTCCTTAGCAGCTTATTACACTATTGAAAGTCAGGGATTTTTATTTATTTCTCATTTATTGTTTCTTTTCTTTAAAAAGAAATTAAATGTTTTAGTGATTTTAATTTTTGTTTTTTTTTTCTTCCCCCCCAGTTTCCTCATAGTGCTGATCTGCCTTATATTCAGTGTGCTTTCCACGATTGATCAATATGCAGCTCTGGCCACAGGGACATTATTTTGGATGGTATGCCTATGGATATTTGCTTAAGCAACATATAATTTGTATGTATTTTGAGAAGAATTAAAATTGAGATATAGATATGTATTTATATGAATGTACTGTGTATATATTTGGTAATGTTATTTGGATGTATTCTAATTTGCTAAAATGCCAAGCACGGTAATATGAAGTATAATCAGAAACTTATCAGTGCACATTTTACAATACTTTCATCTTTTTTTCTGACTGATTTGTATCTGTATGACAGTAATATGGATAACATGGAAGGAAGAAGTAGGTTTCTGTAAAACCTTTAAGTTCAGGCATGGAATGATCTGTAGAAATCCAAATTGGTTCTCATTATACTCTGGATTGGGTTCATTTAGCCATTCCAAGGGTGATCCAATGATTTTCATCATCCAAACCATAAGCAGTTTGTGAGGTTTCTAATGTGGTGTTCCAGGCAAAACAGTTACGTTTGGTGACCACATCCAGAATATGTCAGCTTTAGTTTGGAGGATTAATTTCCAGAGTATCTTTTGACCATACCATATTGGTACAGTTCAGGACAGAAGGATAATGTTGCAAAGAACTTGTTTCTCAGTTCGGTTTCAGTAGGTTTTGGACATCCCTACATAGAAGGAAGTGTCCTCTAGATTGTCCCAGAAAGTTTAACCAATTGAGTAGGGTGATAGAACAATAATACGTGTGGCAATTCTGAAGGCAAGAGGTAAAAATCAGTTGTTAGAACTTTTTTAAAACTCTCATAATGTTTTTAGTATTTTTATCCAGGTTAAAAAATATGACGCCTCAGTTGAGTTTATATATAGTAAATAGCTGAGAACCTGAAGTTTATGCATTTGGTAATGGCCAAATATTCTGACATTAGAATACACCATCAAACATTTCTTTTCAAGGATTTGTACAGTTTATAGTTTTTATTGTTGTGCATCAGTGTTATGCACTTACTGGATCCATACCAATCCAATAAGGCTAACGATCATTTGAATGCTGTATTGAAGAGTATTCAGTAAATATGTCCTCTGAGTCCTCCATTGTTAGGACCTGTGTCAGGTTCATGAAACACATACTGAGAGTAATATAAGCAGCCTTCTCCAGCTATTATGTTCCTTGCTGATATCTCAGTAGAAGTTGCTGGCATTGCATTACCTGACTTAATTCCTTGGGGCAAGCCAGCATTTATATTTCATTTCACTTGGGCACTTAATCCTGCAGTTGTTTCTTATGTTGGGATTTCCCCATTATATGTGTTTTAATATTTAATGTAGGCAAAACCGTACCCTCCTTTTTCCAGAGAGTCAACTTTCAGAGTTCAAGTTCGTATGAATAAAAGGCCCAGTTTTTATGTCTTTCGTATGCAGCTCAACAGGTTTATAGCACTTGGGTTAAGTCCTTCTTAATTTTGTCTTTTATTTATAGAGTTATTTTTACACAGATCTGGTAGTGAATAGTTTCATACAGTGAATGTACAGATACTCATTGGCTTTCATGAACAACAGACTAATTGAGTTTCAGAAAACAGACCAGCTTTTGTAACCTGGTAATTTCCAGAAACATTGAATTAAAATTTCTGAAGTTAGTGTTTGAGACTTGGAATACCTAAAATTCTAAAATTCCAGCACAGGTTGGCATTATGTTTGAGAAAATAGTATTTGAGCATTGAGGCTAGTGGAACAATGATTAAATGGGTTTGGGTAAGGATTTATTGGAATATAAGATTAAAAAGATAAGGAAGATAAGGCCATGGAGAGCATCAAAGTTAAGGATAGATTATGATAGTCCTTGAAGGGTAATGTTAGTGCTATTAAGTTAGCAAAGACAAGCTCTGGTAGTGGCGATTACATGGAAATGTTTACAGAATTAGTTTTCGTGACACCGTGTAAAAATGATTTGCAATTCCTCTGTGGAATTTGGTTATCCCAAATTTAACAGTGAGCTTGGGATTGCTTGGGGACCTCCAAGTGCTAATCAGATCTGGTCTTGCTTAGCTTCCTAAGATTAATCAGTGTTATATAATTTAAATTAATTTAAGTTTTATGATAAATCCACTGTCATGTGAATGGATTGCTGCCCATACGATAAGACTTTATCATTTTGTTCTCTCCTGAACAGTTCTCTTCCCACTTAAGAGTTTTGGTGTCCTTCACTGATAGAAAAAGCTTGTAGACCAGAGAACAAGTGTGCTCTTGTTTCACAGAGTAGTTTCTGTGGGAGAAGCTTACTATTCACAAAATGGCTGCCTATTACGAAACATTCAACTGATGATGTACTTTGCCATCCCTGCATACTATCATCTATTTGGGACATATTTCCAAACAGAGTACTAGGTTGAAATTAAGAACATAAGAAAACCTACAAGGCCTATTAGAACCCACCCAGAGGTATCCTTGGGAGATGGTGCTTGAAGTTGATGCTTTGCTTTGCAACCTGTTATTTTTTTCTTTTAATTAATTAGCAAAACAATTATGCACATATAGGAAGCCTAGTAATCTCAGAGGTTAGAGAAATATAAATGCATAGGAGTCACTTTGCTTACACCTATGTAACCTGTGGTTCAGATTTTGAGAGAGTGTAGGGATTGAGGGGAATTGTCCTTTTTTACATAATTGTTGTTAGTTGCGAAGTCATGTCCGACCCATCGTGACCCCATGGACAACGTTTCTCCAGGCCTTCCTGTCCTCTACCATCCCCCGAAGTCCATTTAAGCTTGCACCGACTGCTTCAGTGACTCCATCTAGCCATCTCATTCTCTGTTGTCCCCTTCTTCTTTTGCCTTCAATCACTCCCAGCATTAGGCTCTTCTCCAGGGAGTCCTTCCTTCTCATGAGGTGGCCAAAGTATTTCAGTTTCATCTTCAGGATCTGGCCTTCTAAAGAGCAGTCAGGATTGATCTCTAGGACTGACCGGTTTGTTCGCCTTGCAGTCCAAGGGACTCGCAAGAGTCTTCTCCAGCACCAGAGTTCAAAAGACTCAATTCTTTGACGCTCAGCCTTCCTTATGGTTTTTACACAATACTGTATAGTAAAATGTTTCTCTTTATGTTAATTTGTTTTTGTTAATATATATGATTTTCTTTTGCATTATTACTTCCTTAAATAATATACCTGTGTTTCTACTGGTACTTTACTGTGGTAGTAGGTTTTCCTTGAGTAAAATATTTTCCTCTGTGAAATAGAAATATATTTTTGAGAACTTTGTTTTGCATGTTTTATTTTTGATAGACCTGCATAATTGTCCTCTTGCTTGATGACTTTAATATTTACTCAATAAATTGTGGGAAATAGCAATAGCACTTAGATTTATGTACCGCTTATCAGTGCTTTTACAGTTCTGTCTAAGCGGTTTACAGAGTCAGCATATTGCCACAATTACTGAGGATTTTCTGGGTTTGAGAAGCTCTAAATGAAAATTCATAGCCATCTCTTGGAAAAACAGCTGTTCAAATTCAGTAGAAAGTGTGATGCAAAGAAAATAATTGAATTATTTTCTCAATTTGCATAAGATGGAGACCAGTTGAATAAATTGTCTACTTTCTATGCTGAATACAATCCTGCAGAGACTGTTGAAGGAAAGAGATAAATGCACAGAGATTACAATTATTGCTATAAGGCTTATGATATGAGATAAATTCAAAAGTTAGTATGATTTTTTTTTTAAAAAGCCTATGCACTTCAACATTACAAAGGAAGCCCAATGACATATTTTGCTGAAGGTCTGGGTGGACTTAACAGGAACAGTTGAAGTAAGACTTGAAAGTATGAGAAGGGCTGTTTATTTTTTTCCCTTAATCTTAAAAATGATAGATTATAGCATGATCAGAATTATCACTGACCATGTGAGAAAAAGAAAACAGGATATGCTTTAATGTTGACCTCCACGCTATATCGATGTCTTTTCCGTTTACAAAAACATAAGAATATCTGTGTGTTCCAATCTATACTTCTTCAAATTTTATAATACAGTTTGCAGCTTTAAAATGCATACAAGATCTTTGCACAAGCAATGGATATAAATAGGAATCGCATGTTAAAGCTCTATTAGGAAATTGTGTGGGGAATGTGTATGTTAGAGAAAATGTGCACAGAAATACATGCATAAAGATATAAATGGATATAAATGTGAGCAAATTGTCCTGTTAATAAAGGCGTAAATATGCAAAGGTAAGTTTGCAGGTTTAATCTCTTCTTAGTTCTGGGGGATTAAATGGAAAGCCAATATTTATTCCCTTTTTCTATAAATGAAGTTCTTTTGAAATTAAACAGGAACCAAGTACTTAACTGGCTTTGGAATATGAGCCCACAAATGAATCCAAAGCTCTGATCTGTATTTCTGTTTCCTGATTTTCGAAAAGTCAGTGTTTTAGATGATGGAAAACCCACACTAGCAACTATAGTTTATTTTGCATTTTAAAGGAGAAGAGTTTTATTAAAAACATTATATATATTTTTAGCAGTTGGATACTAATTTGAAAGGCTTCCAAATAAAAGCAAAGTCACATTTAAAATCATCAAGAATGTGATGCTAAATTGTTTTTGTTTTATAATTATTTTCATGACAGAATTAAGGACACCCTTTATCTTACTGATATCAGTGAGTTTTAGATTGCTCTCAAATGCTTGTAGTCAGGATTAAGACTGGGTCAAATATTCACAAGGGGAATGCAAAGAAAATTAGTATGAGGTAAGCACCCCTTTTTCAAGCATAAATGCGTCTGCATCCTTTCAAAAGCTTGGCTCCGAAAAAGGCATTTTGTCTAATCGCCTGTGCATCTGTATACATGCATAAACAACATTTCTTGTGAAATTAGTAGCAAAGTGAATCGGATATGAATGCACACACAGGTTCAGACAACCAAGAAAAGTGTTCATAGCACCCAAGTGAGCCTTAGCGAGAAAGCATATGCTTTAACAGAAAACAATATGTTTATTAATACTCTATACATTTATTGCTCTGAAATTGAAAAGAGGGTGCAGAATTAATTTTATACCACTAGGTGGAGGTGTGAGCAGGATTTCAGTCTTTCCCCCCCCCTGGCAAATATTCAGTTTACACTGAATAAGTGATTATCATGTAGAAAGGTTATGTATGTACATTGGCAGATTTAAGATATTAATGGAAGAGATGTTTGGACATGACCCACAAAGAGAATGAGGCATATTTATTTAAAAATTGTTTTTGAAAGTTCAATATTTAAACTGTGGAAAAAGTAAATTCAGCGAGGTATTCTCCCCATGAGACTATATTTTTCTTTTATTTTTATAAGCAAATGTTTTTATGGTGCCAAGACACAGCGGAATGTTGTTATCTCAGCATGCTCTAAGAAAATCCAGGCACATGATCCAAGTGGATTAAACATTCTTCTGAACAGAAGGATATTCAGTGTGCCTGAAAAAGCTATTTTCTTGCAGGAATCTCATTTTGTTGTCAGATTAGGTTTTAAGAGCTCTAGAGATTATATAATGTATGTTAAACATTGCAGGTGTTAGATCACTTTTCCTACTGAAGCCTTAATTCTTGCTCATACTGAACTTCAAAGAAAAAAGTCCACGTTGGTTTTGAAAGGTGTACAAATTTCTGCCTTTCTCCTTTTTACTTTTAATAGTACTTTTTCATTATTATCATTTTAGCCAAGATGGTTGTTTTCACTGCTCCTAAAGAGAAGCTAGGGCAGAGTCAGATTTTAAAGGACACTTAAAGATACCTTTGTAGATAATAATTAAAATTTCAGAAGGGAAAGTGATATAACACCTGTCATATTTAACATACATTATATAATCTCTAAGGGACATGGTGGCTCAGTGGCTAAGACGCTGAGCTTGTCAATCAGAAAGGTCAGCAGCTCGAATCCCTAATGCCACGTAACGGAGTGAGCTCCCGTTACTTGTCCCAGCTTCTGCCAATCTAGCAGTTCGAAAGCATGTAAAAATGCAAGTAG
>JANHJO010002165.1:278114-291030 GCA_032468235.1 Pseudoxyrhopus heterurus | reverse complement strand
TGTTCCGTCCTGGCATAACAATAACAATCCCTGTGCTTAAAGACAGGCAGAGACAGAAAGCCACTGGCATGATAAGCTTCGTCCTTGTGGCTACAACAAAACAAGCACAGATAACAAGCTTCCTGCATGCACTTTTTGCTCACTCGTCCCATCAAAAGAGGGGGGGGGAATGACTTGCAGCTTTGGAGGCCTTTTATTCTAACTTCTTATAGAACAGCACAACTAACTAATTTGTAATTAAATCTACCACCTTATAATCCTGTTCCAACATTTTGTTCTAATCATACAAAACTTCACAGTGTAGTTCCTGATATCCCAATAAAGAGAGAAATGGTAACATTTAAAAAGATTACTTATCCATATATTAATGAAATGATGGAACCAGTGATTGTAGCTCTATGTTCCCAGAAGAGTGATCTGGAAATTAATATTTCAATCCCCAAAGAGCATATTAGTCAGTAGTAACTATACTATCACTATGTGAGATGGATGGATACAAATGTGATAAAATAAAATAAATATTATTCTGAATGATAGAGTGCCCTTGTGAACTATTCCAGACTAGCAGTAAATGGAATTTCCATTGGGACTTTTTCAGAAATGGACCATAGCATTTACAGATTCTGTATTGCACCTTTTATGATTTCAGAATGAGCATATGCAGTGTTTGTTCCTCACAAAAGAGTGTATCTTTTTCTCAATTAAAAAGTGCAGATGGGAAGATGAAAGTGCTTCATCTTTTGGAGGTGGTTCTTTCCTTGCTTTTCTTTATTTGACCACATTGATCAAAGGACATTCCTATCTTCGTTATTTTTTTCAAAGAATTCATCCTTGCTCCACCAGTGTTGCAAGATTAACTAATAAATGTTCTCAAGAAAATATATGAGGAAGAGATAATTGATACAAAATGTTTTACAGATGGTGCATAACTCTGTCCATAATTGTAAAAATAGATAAATCATATAATAATCAATGTGACACAGAAAAAAAAACACATTTTATCATATGTAGCAGCCATGTAAAAGTTCAAAGGATACTGGAAATTAACACACTGCCTTATTAAAAAAAATCTTAAAAACAAATATTGCCTTGAAACCTCCTGTACATCTTAGCAAATATGTTACTGTGCATGAAATCTTTATAAAAATCTTTTTTAAAAAGTCTTTAAAACCATAGCAAATATGTGACTGTGCAAAAGTCTTTATAAAGATACAAGCAAAGCAAGAGGAAAATAGCAAGGCAAATTTGTATAATTGAATATTAATTATCAATGGGTACTGAACACATACCACCTAATAGAAATACAATATTTTAGCATAAAATCTAAATATGTACAAGGCACATAAACCTCCTAACCTGTATTTACTTGTTTATCTGTTTTTAATTTCCAGATCTTATTGTAGTTGTTGCCTCCATGATAGTACTATGTGTTGGTTCAAAAGGTCAAGTTTTTGCAACCTCGGCTATCAGGTAAATATGTTAACTATAATTTTATACAGGTAATTCTCAACTTGAGATCTCAGTGGAGCCTGGAAGATTCAACCTTTAAGTGGTGTGTTCTTTCAAGTGAGGCATCAACTTGACTGCACCCAATTTTAATTATCATGTTTTGCCATGATCATTAAACTAACCATTAAGCTAATCTCCCACAGTCATTAAGCGAGACATCACATGAACTTGTGACTTCCTGCTAGCTTCCCCATTGACTTTGTCAGAAGCCAGCTGGAAGGTCACAAATAGTGATTGCATAAATGTAGGACGCTGCAACCATCATAAGCGGAAATCAGTCAAGTATACAGATTGCAATTACATGAATACAGGGAGGCCGCAGCAGTTGAAAGTCACTTCTTTCATAACTTTGAATGGTACTAATGATCATTAAGTGAGGACAACCTCTATAGTCCTAAACATATATTATTCCCTATGGGTTTTTTTTTCTTGTCCATAATCAAACTTCTATTTCAAAACTGTATTTTAATTTGTTTCCTTTCATTTTCTTTGAATAAACACTCCCCCCCCAGAGGTATCCGGTTTCTGCAGATTCTGCGCATGCTTCATGTAGATCGGCAGGGCGGCACATGGAGACTGTTGGGATCTGTAGTGTTCATACATAGACAGGTATGCAAAGACGGGAATTTGTGAGTATTTATTTCTTTATTGTTGGGAATCTAGATTCACATCAGTTTTGGGGCACCCAAAGGTGTCATTCCAACAAATCTACATGGATTAAAGCCAGGAAGTGATGTTCTAGCTTTACTTACACATTCTCTGACTTTCCAACATGGATTGGAAAGTCTGCAGAGGAAACTCCAAGAGTCTTCTCCAAGACTCAGTAGGACCAATAGTAAGTCATTAGTATAGTAACATTCACTAAAGGAATGTTTGTAAGTTGAGGACTACCTGTAAGTGAAAACTCGCCGAAAAATAACGTAATATGAACTCTTGTCATTTTAGTTGAACATATGCTGCATTAATTGGCTTGTGTCCCATAATAGATTTGCTCTACATCTATGATTGTATTATTAAAGAGTATCACAGATTTATACATTTTTAAAGTAAATACAATACTTTTATGTGTCTGTGTGTGTTTATGTATATATACATAATAATTGCACCTATTCTCCTACGTAACCATGATGTGCCTCCACATCTTTGAAATAGTAAACATGGAATTATAATAGTATTAATAAACAAGGCAGAAACATTGTCTTCTCTTTTAATTATGAGCTTCATGTGAACAGAAAATAGTTATCTGTGGCTTCGTGTTTTGTCTCAACTATCAGAAAATGTAATTGCCATATTTAATTCAAGCCTAAATATTAAATTCAAATCTCACTTGACCGCAAAATTATTTGGATTTGATTGGGTCATTTATTATCTCTTAACTGGATCAATTTTACAGTTGATATACAGATAAAATATAGGTAAAGAGCCATATACATTTACGTTATTTATTTATTTATTTATTTATAGTATTTATAGGCCGCCTCACTCCTGAAGGACTCTGGGCAACTTACAGTATACCAATTCATACAAAAAGATATAAAACCAATTAATATCAGAATAGAAAACATTCAAATATTAACAGAATAAAATCCTTAAAAGCTCTTAAAAGATCTTGAAGGATATGTCTGTAAATTACATATATACATAGGTACATAATACATACATACATAAATCTTTGACTTGGTTTTGTAGAAATCTAGAGCTGAGGTGAAGTTTATTCAGTTCCATTTGTTCCTCTATAGGTAAATGAAAGTCTGTTCTGAATTACCCAATTCAGCGCATAGGCTGGTAGTTAGCAACCATATGTTTTATTTTTATAGTCCTCGACCTACAACAGTTCATTTAGTGACCATTCAAAGTTACCACAGCATTGAACAAATGACTTATGACTGTTTTTCATGCTTACAACCACTACAAGATCCCATGGTCACATGATCAAAATTCAGATGCTTGGCAACTGACTCATATTTATGACGGTTGCAGTGCCCTGGGTTCATGTGGTCCCCTTTTGTGGTCAATGAGGAAGCCAGATTCATTTAACAACTGTTGTTACTAATTTTACAACTGCAGCGATTCACGTAACAACTATGGCAAGAAAGGCGGCAAACTGAGGGAAAACTCGCTTAACAAATGTCTCACTTAACAACAGAAATTTTGGGTTCAATTGTGGTTGTAAGTCAAGGACTACCTGTACAGGAAACACAGCATATTTTTTTTGTGATTTAGATTGGTAGTGTTTGGAAAAGGAACATTTAAAATGTTTATGCCACTGTAGTCCCAGAACAAGCTGGAGTAACTGTTCCTGTCACTTGATTTGCCCAAACAAGACATTGATTTATTTCAGTGATTCCCTTCTTGGCTGTATTAATTGAAATGTGAAAGGACTGATCTGGATCATGACCTTAGTATGGGACAAAGAATTAGAGTCACACCCCATTCATTAAGGTTTCCAGTTGGATTAACTATGTTTACTCTAAAGTAAAAATGACATGTGGTTTGGCTATTAATACTCTGAAAATATTTGAAATTGATAGTTATATTTTCCCAGTCTGGAAGGAATGGAAACTGGAAAATTAGGGGTTCCTTGTCTAATTGTAGATTGTGGCAAAGGGTGGAACAAAAGATTTACATGCAGATGCAATAGTCTTGTGCATATCGATGAATTAGAAAAAAGCATCTCAATGTGGTCAGTCTAGTAGTTTGTAGAAAGATGGAATATATGCAAACTTTTTTTCCGGAAACTCCCAGTGGATGATAGGTCTGAGATTACATGATTAAAATGGCTTCTAAGTATATATTAGATACAATCATTTTGAAATGCAAAATATTTTGATAAATAAATTTTACTAAGAAGTTTTTTTGATAAATCAGGAAGCAGTTCCTATATTGTTAAAAAAAATATTTCAAAGCCCTTCCAACTGCCAATGACTAGATCTGACTTTAAAGTAATTTCTACTTCTGTCTTATATAGCATGCTATGACCTACATATACCCTGAGTAAATGATACATGCTTTTCAAATCAGAAGTGTTGTGATCACATGCAGATTTAATCAATGAATTAACACTCATATAATTAAACTGACACGGTGTTCTTTAATTGAGTGTTGGGTTTAGTTCTTAAATTTGTGACAATTCAACGTTATAGTTTGTTGAAATCAAACTATGCCTATTTCCATGATGCTTTTCACAATTAGTCTTAATCAGCAAATGCTATTTACTCTGCATGCTAACCTAGGACCATTTTGCTTAGCAAACATTTTGCTTTTATTTGAGGAATGGATTGAAGCCAATAAATAAAATGAGGATGATAACTTTCAAAATTATGTAGAATTTGTAAGAATTTTTTTCATCTAATATTGATATAAATTAATTTAAATTTAGGCTTCCTTCAGCACAAATTAGGAATTTTTCATATTGAGGGCTTTTAGATTGAGTTGTTAGCTTTTCAGAATTAGGCTTTCTGGCACTTAAAATTCCCTCTGTCTGGATGTTACCAAAATAGTACTACTGGAAAATAATAAGCCCACTGAAGTATGAACTTGAGCATCAGGTATTATTTTTTCAAAATAGCTTCTGAAGACAGAAGAATTCCCTATATGATTAATTATTGACTAATTGATTCTTTTTCTTCTTTTAGGAGTTGATAACTACTCTGTATATTGGATTTCTGGGCTTGATTTTTTCTTCATATTTTGTGTATTTGGCTGAAAAAGATGCTGTGAATGACTCGGGCGAGCATGAATTTAGCAGCTATGCTGATGCACTTTGGTGGGGAGTAGTAAGTATAAAAGCATCAAATGTGATATGCTATGTTTTTAATTTAGGAAATATGTCACTATTTAAATTATTGGAAGAAAAAGTAAATTGTGTTCTTATTTGGACAGTTGCATCTAAACTATAATTTCATGATAGTCCGATTGAGGTTTCTGAGTGCTTGCTTCCTTCTATTAAGGTCACAAGTAGCTTAAAATAGAAGAGTGCAGATTTCTAAACTCTGAATCTTATGGATCACCCAAACTAGTTTCAATGGGAAGCTTTGTTTCTACAACTAGAACTTATTGTGTTATTTGAAAATGGATATTTTAATTTTTGTGTTACATTTTTCTCCCCAAAAGATTAAATGATTAAAAACAGTTGTCCAATCACATTTAGGATTAACCACAGTTGAGGGTTCAAGCAGAACACTCAAATAGAAAGTTCCATTGTCAATGCCATCATGGTGACACTTGACCAAGGAACCAAAATTCAGGTAGCATCTCATTAATCCAAAAGAAGAGCTTAAATTATAGCATCCCAAAAACTAAATAAGAAAACTGCAATCTTAATTTGTTAATAAAAAAAAAAAAAGAAACCTGTGAAGGTGAGGTTTCTAAGAGCTGTTTAAATTTTCTTTTCATGCATTCTGTAAGACCAAAGGGCTAAGGCTTTGCTTACGAGATAAAGACGAAATGCCCATCTGTTCTTCATTTGCCATATTTAGAACAACTCCCTATTCTTTCCCAGTGTTTGACAATATCCTCCTCCTTTATTAATTCATGGATGTCTGCAAAGTTCTCCCCTTTGTTTTAAAAGAACCAACTCTTTGTTATTCCCAAAAGATGGAGAGGTGGGAGTCATCTGATTCTATGTATGTCCAGGAGATATGTCTCAGGGGAGCAGTGGGACTCAGCGTGCAAGCTTCCTTCGCAACAATTGTTTATCTTCACCTTTTTAAATCCTACCTTTATATTTTTTTATAAATAATTCAAGGCAACACACCTAATGTTCCTTCCTCCTACTCTTTTCCCCACAATATCAACCTGGTGAGGTGAGCTGAGACAGAGTCACTGGCTCAAAGTCACTCAGCCAATTCTTGCCTAAGATGGCACTAGAACTCACAATCTCCTGGTTTCTAGATAGACAAATTGAAACTAAGTGTTTGTATTAACGTAAAAGAGCTCCACTGTCAGCCCGTCTAATATTTTAACTTCTGCCTAGAATAAATAGGCAATATACATGACTGCAGCAATATTTGAGGGCTCAGAGGTATTAGTATCACTCTACTGGAGTTACATCACTACTGATTTGTGTTCTGAACCAATATATTAGTGTACAGTTCCTGAACTATTTCCTTTGATTCTCTGCAATTTCGGTTTCATCTAGTTTTCATTCAGGGCAGTTCTACAACCTTCAGCTGGCGTCATGCAGGTTTAGATGAACCCTGCAAATCATCAGGTTTTCTAGTTGTCATTCTATTCAATTGCATAAGCAGACAATGTCCATAAATTAGATTTGCTTAATAAACACGATCAATTATCAAATAATTGATACATTGATATACCATTTGCTTGATAAATGAGGAAGAGGATGACAAGTAGCACATTTAGCTATTGTTTCTTATATGAAGTCTATGGGCTCATTTTCACACCCCTATTTTGATTAAGCTGCAGGAGAATCCAGACATCAGTTTCCGCAGAAGCATGTCCCAATATATAATGCCTGGTTAGTGATTTCTGAAGTGTTTATCAGGTCTTAATGTGGGCCCCTTATAAACACAAGTTCTCTTTTGAAATAGCATTTGTCCGGTTTATAAAAAAAAATGGAACTTTCTTGACAAAGTGCTAGTCTGGTATTGCATAGAGTGTTGATTTAAATCAGGATGGAGAACCTCATTCTGCCAGCAGGGTATTGCTAGTTGATTACAATGTTTTCCACTGGTTTTGTTAATACGACAGAGGTGGGGAACGATGGCCCCTTTATGACTTGTGGACTTCCAACTCCCAGAATTCCTGTGCCAGCCATCGTTCTTCACCTCTGTAATATGAGGTTTGGCATGGCTATAGCTTTTATTGTTTCTAGTACCAAGATGATGAATTGTGTCATTTTGCCTACACAGTTATGCTTTGTGGGCTATTTTCTGATGTGTCAGAATTAGACTCAATACCAGCACACCCACTCTTTTGCAGCACTACTTGAAGATGGAGCTTGTTCTTTATTGATCATTTGCTCCTAGTTCACCCCACATCCCTCCTCCACAACTGTGTCTGACATCCAGACTATTTTTAGACATGGCTTTAGTGCTCTTTCAAACCAGTCCTAAACCTATGTTCAGATATAGTCTGGTTAAAGGCACAGTGCTGTTTCCAGCTGCTGAAACGGAAGAGTTTCAAGGGTTACACACATTTCCTGAGGTGGCTGGATGGAGTCACTGAAACAGTCGGTGCAAGTAGCTTAAATGGACTCCGGAGGATGGTAGAGGACAGGAAGGCCTGAGGAACATTGTCCATGAGGTTGCGATGCGTCGGACACGACTTCGCAACTAACAACAACAAATAGCATTTCAGCTGCCCTAGAATAATTGTAGAATCCATTATGCAAAATGCAAACTTTGTTTACATTTCCTTTCCCCACAAATGTTGTAGTCTGTGCAGATACTTCCATTGACCATGACTCACATTTAATCCAAATTCCAAAATTGTTACAAAAAGAAATCAATAGCCTTACAGTTTACAAAAGGCAATCAGATATACTGTGGACCATAAGTCATTTTACAATGAGATATTGTTAAAAAGTTTTACATACAGTACGTCAAAAGGTTTCAGGCTATCTCAAAAATCACCAACAATTGCAAGAGTTTTTTCAAAAATCACCAACAATTGCAAGAGTTTTTAACACATTAGAATTGTTAATTGATAAAGTATTTGTAATCTGCCTCATGCAGCTTGCATCATTAACCTGTCTTCTCCTCCCTTTCCTGTCCTACCTGTCTTCTCCCAATGAACATCCTATATCAGTCAAGTCACTCTGTGCAGCTCATGCCTTTTAATAAAATGTGTTATCTGGAAAAGCTGCTACCAGATTGCCTCTAATTTTGATGAATTGGTTAATATTTAATAAACCACATCTCTAGTTATCCAAACTTAAGAAGATACCTGAATAGCAGTGATCATCTATCAACAGGAGCATAAGATATTAATTAAACAACATAATTCTTTTGTTTACAAATCACTCCTCTCTCTTGTCAGGCTTTGTTTGGGCTGTCATTGTTCTTTGTGATTTGTGTTCTTGTAACTTTCAACTCTAACCAGCTTTTGCGAGGCAGTGATATCATCAAAGTTTCAGCATTGCCAGATGCTTGGCCCTAAGCTTGCTGGGAGAGCAAGAACAGTGTTCTGTACATAATAGTGCTGTAAAACTATCCAGCTGATCAAACAAAGCTATTCAAACATTGCCTCCTCTTTTAGTATGTTACAATTCCAGTTCTGAAATAGCATAGACATGTGTAAAGAGAATAAATAACTTCTTACATATAAACCTCTTCTGTTTTGTAAAGAAAACTTGATTGCAGATATATATTGGACCTACTTGACAGATAACAAACAGATAGCTTTGTATTGTAATGGTTCCATTTATTGAAGTTTTTAATTGAAAACAAAATGACTGATTTTTTTCTGCTTTGAAAGAATCCATCCCTCAAATACTTTAATAGAACTTTTTCTCAGAAATGCTCAAACTGGCATGTAACTGGTCAGTGTTAGAAATAAAAGATTGAACCAGAGGTAACTTTTATTTGATATGAGAATAATCATCAACAACGTAACTTTTATTACAGTCACTGACCAGAATTCTATATGTAGTCAAATAATTAAATAACAGTTTTTATTTTGACTAAAATAACACAACATAAAATTATAGCTAAGTCATTGAGGCAATCACAGCAACAATTATAACATGATTTAGTTGTGTTCAAGGAAATGATATTGGTCTGGTCTGTTAAACTAATTTTACATGAAATAGTTCAGAATTGCCTGGGTACTTTGCCCAAAAATTGAATTATAAAGCAGGCCCTTCATCTTTATGGAGTAAGCGGTATAAAAGAATGTGAGGTATGGATATAATAAATTCTTCTCTGCAAGAGATGATCTTAACTTGTGTTTGTTGTTTGTTTTATATTTACTCTTGAGAACAGCTGTCAGGAAAACATTAAAATGTGCTAATATTGGTGCTTTTTGAAATTTAGAGTCAGTTACTTCATTTTGGCTGGCCTTTAAAAAGGGAGGAACACTTCCTGGGTAGAGCAGATCAATCCAGTTTGGCTTCGCACTTTCTGCGTAAGTGCAGTTAGTACCCATAATCAGAATGACCTCTCTGGAAAGTCCATCGGGTTGCAATTTTTGAAGGAATGTTCTTTTCCATGTTAAACTATAATTGTCTACAATAAAGCAAGTTTGCAGACATTCTGAAAAATACAGTAACTTTAACCCATGAGTAGCAGTACAAGCAGTGTGCCCATCTTTAAACCTTCTCCCGCACTACATTAGTCACACATTTGAAATATAGCCCTTAAAAATTTGGACTGAATCCTTTCCAGAGGATGGTCCCAACTGAGCAGCAAACAGAAGCTGTATGCATGCTGTGGCCAAATAAAGCTTTAATGGTGTTGGTCTATGCTGTAACATTCTGAGGAAGTAGAAAATAGTATAACTACCATTATATTTGGTATAAAGTGATGAAAGACTATACCCAAATGTTTACAGAATTATATTTTTGTCTGGCTTTATAACCAATAGGTATGGTCTCTACGTCACTTTGCAGAAATTAAAATTTTGTTTTTATTACAGTTGATCTCAAGTTCTTCTAGTAAGCATCTAGAGCAGGGACGTCAAACTCATGGCCCATAGGCTGGATCTGGCCCATGGAGTGCTTAGATCTGGCCTGTGGAGCCGACCTGGAAACAGTGAAGGACTGGCCCATGGTGCCTCTGCCAGCAAAAATGGAGCTTGGGCTGTGTGCAGCCTTCCCAAGCTCCATTTTCGCTGGCAGAGGGTTGCAGGAGGCCGTCACAGCCAAAAATGGAGCTTGGGAGCCATTTTCACTTGGGCTACCACAGGCGCCCCTGACACGAGTGACATCAAGCTGACCATGCCCATCCTGGCCACGCTCCCCACCTCACCCCCCAGAGGTCAAATACAACCCTGATGCAGCCCTCAATGAAATCAAGTTTGACACCCCTGATCTAGAATCCACTGAGTTCATTTTAGTTCAGTTGATATTGTCATTATATCATCTGCATATGATAAGGCTGCAAAATGCCCATTAGCTAATTTTGGGAGATAATCCTCTAAATTGCTCATTTTTATCACAAGATGGTTGATGTACAAATAAAAGATCAGGGGAACCTTATTTGTAAGTTGTTCTGTCCCTTTTCTACTTTAATCTGCAGTGTTAAAAGTATTTTCCATGAAAGTGCATATTTAAACAATATTTCAGTGCATGTTCAAATGAACATTTTGAAAATATTTTCTCACAAAATTTGATATGTCCTGCCATAAACATCCCGAATATTGCAAATAAATATTTGAATGAATTTAAAGAATTATTTCAGTCATTAAATTGATTTACACCACTCCACCAGTAATAGTTCCATCCCTAGCTTCTTTGCCTACTTTTTCTGTTATTATATAAATCTCGCCTACAGCATTTTTCACCTGGACTGGGATTTCTTTGTTTACAGATCTTTCTATATAGTAAAATAAATCCAAAATGATTGGATTGGAGCTGGCACAGTTTTTTCTATACAGAAGAGTAGACTTTGGGCAGAATGCCCTGAGACTTCATGCGTTGTAAAGTTTTCCAAGTCATGAAGGCTTCAATTAATGCTTTCAATTTACAGCATGTTAACATGAGCTCTTTTGTAATTTCATTTCCTATGCACTTTTCTTTCTACTAAATTAAGGTTCTCCCATACATGACAGTGTAATGATAGGTTTCTTTCTTACCCCACAGATGCATGAGGTTGTGGGGATACACAAATAACTGACATAACAGCTGTCTAAACATTTTAATGTACAAATTAGATACCAGCACCCAACTTTGATTAGTTGGGTTACTTATTTTGGTTACTACCTTTGGCCTGGAAATCTAAAAGAGTTTATTGAGATGGAGCATTGAGCTATTTTAGGGAAATGTTAAGAGGACTGGGATAGGATTCAAGAAATTAGTTTTTATGTGGCCATTTGGCTGAAAAACCTCTTGCTTCTTTATGCTGCACTGCATTTTAGGAGGACATCTCTCTCCCTAGATTTTTATGCTGCTTGGTAGCATAATAATAAATAAATGCCTTATCATAAATTTATAGTGCTAATGCAAAAAAAAGATAAAAATGAGAATGAAATATGAATGTAGGACACTACATGAGGAAAAATCATGATAAGGCCTGGAAATGTGAACTCTGTTAATATCATGATAAGTATAATTATAACTACAAGTATTTATGTTTGGTGAATATCTAGAATTTTATTTTGTGGTAGCCCATAAATATTGGAAACTATTAATGAATTTTTAAGGAGATGGTTATTGGCTTTCTTTAGCTATTAAACAATCCTGTGCATACCTACCACATATACTCGAGTATAAGCTGACTCGAGTATAAGCCAAGGTCCTAATTTTACTCAGGAAAACCGGGTAAAGTTATTGACCCGAGTATAAGCCGGATGGCAATTTAGGCCTGAAAATCAGCTGATTATCAGCTGATTTTTAGGTCTAAGGTAATGTGCGCAGCGCATCAATTTGAGCCCAGAAAAGAGCTGATTTAGCTAAATTTAGCTACCAGTTCACCCGTTTTTGTGCCCAAATTGATGCATGCACCCTGGGAGTAGAGCCCGTCCTGCACACAAGTCCCCACTTCTGCCATAGTCCTCCACTTCCTCAGCGAAGGGAACTCCAGTGTCTCTCATACAGGCAGCAGCAGCAGAAGCCCAGGCGAAGCAGACTGACAGCCGTGGCAGGTTGAGACTGAGCGCCTGCTCAGCTCCCGAGGAACCAACCGCAAGACTTTTCAGAGGAAACGATTCTGCCCCGAACTGCTCTTTCTGCCGCCAACCCATGATGAGCCGAGGTGTGGCATTTGGGCAGCCCCGCAAATTGGGCAGAGAGGCCTGGAGCGCCTGTTCCGCCCCTTCAGAGGGAATGCCCTCTCCGTCAAAAGCGACCCTAGGTATAGCTGAAGCTGCCCGGCCCGAAGGTCCAGGACTGCTGAGAAAAATGAAGTTTCAGGAGCCGCCCTTCCCTCAATGTGGGAGAGGGAGTATACCTAGGCAGAAAAGAGGATGGAAGAGCCCAGGTGTGCAACAAATCCCATCCTCCTGTCAGCACAGGCTGGGACAGCGAGAAGAAAGTTCGAAGCAGAACTGCCTCAGGGCGGAAAAGGCTGAAGAGAGTTACGCTCGCCCAGCTCGGCAGCCTATTGCTGTCAATTGTGCTGCTTTGTCCCACACTTGCACCTCTTGGCCTGTTCCCCAGTGGTTTTTCCCATGAAAATCCCGTGCCCCTCAGCTGGGCATTTAGCCAAACATCTTATTGGCGGATAGGCCCTGACTTCGATTATGGTTCAGGGTGTGGAGTGCACCCAGAGCCCTGGATAAAGCAGGA
>JANHJO010002165.1:261402-272926 GCA_032468235.1 Pseudoxyrhopus heterurus | reverse complement strand
GGAAGGAAGGAAGGAAGGAAGGAAGGAAGGATGAGTCAAGTCATCACCTCATTTAGACTTTATTAATGACTGTGATCATTCAATATAAAAAGCTTACAGTTTTCTGAATAATTGCACAGTGAAGATCCATGATAATAAATGCCAGTTGTAAAGCAGAAATATGTGCCTTTTGAATCATAATGCTAGCACATTTTATTTTTATTTACTCTTTTATGATAGGAATCATCTCACTAGATTAAAGAAATTGGAGGTTAAATTGTATAATATTTGCATACATTGTAATTTCTCTAGTTTTCTTTTCCTAATTTTAAATTATACTATGCTGATGAATTAAAGGATTGGGGTTTATTTTTTAAAAGAATATTTTTTCTGTTTTTGTTAGGTAAAAAAGAAGAAAACCAAAGCAGAAAAGGATAATGGATCACTTTCTCCTGATAAGATTTTACCTGTTCCACAAATCACATTTGACCATGTATTGGAGGATAGGAAAGCTGATATTTTTCGTATGGATTCCTATGAAAATTCTGGTAAGACTTTCAGTTATTTTATTTGTTTACTAGAAGTAAAATAGCCATCAAATTGGAAAAAATCAAGTATAATTTCCATGCCTTAAAATAAGGAGTTACAATTTAAACCGGACCAAACCATGTTATTGACATCTGAGTCTTAAAATGTATATTGTAGTTGTAATAATGACTCCAACTCCACACCTCTTAAAGTTGCTAAGATTGAGAAACACTGGTCTAAAGTAATGTACTAATTCAATGTTATTATGTTATATATCATTTTCAGCATTTTTGTAACTGGTTGCAACTACCCATATTTTCAGTTGCTTCCATTCTAACGCCAATGACTACAATTTTCTGTCTGTCCGATCATATAAAGATATAATTGTGTTTCAGGATATCAGATGGAAAAGTTTTATGGATCTGTGGTTTTAATAACCCCAGCATTAATCTACAATAGAACATATAATTTCTATTTAAGAGGTTGTTTTGGACAAGGGTCCCTTTTTAAAAAAATGCTTTAGCTTGTGAGAGTTGATTAAAAATTTTCTGCCTCAATATTATTAAAATAGTGTCTGGTCTCATCACTCAGATATTTGCATGTATTTAGATTCAACGAATTACAATATACATCTGCAATCCATTCCTCTCTGAAAATACATTTATAGAATAATAGTTCAATTCTTATTTATTCAGTTTTAGAACTAAGTATTTTAAAATAAAAAACTGTAGAAAATACTTTTAAAATCACATACTGTATTTATAGTGCTGGTGTGCTATATGTATATGTGTATTTGTGTGTGTGTGTGTGTGTGTGAGTATGTATACACACCTGTTTCTCAGATTTGAATATCTGGACATTTTATATCCCTTTTATTTAAAAACATATTTGACATGTTCATACAGATATATTGCAATTTTTAAAAATAAGGAGTGGAAAACTATCTGTTGAAAATGGCACATTTGAATGTGTGTCATGTTATAAGTTCACATCTAGTTCTGGATTTCTCAATAGATTATGCAAGTCAAAACATGTTAAAGCTTTCTTTCACTGCTTTCTGGGCACAACTGATACTAACCTTTAATTGGGATTTCTAATATTTAAAAGACAAGATGCTGACTCCAGTTTTGGAACAAAAATCTCCTTTCCTTCTGACATCTATTCTTCCTCCCCCCCCCCTTTTCCCTGTCTTCTGTTCTCTTGAAACTCTTACAAGTATACAGGAGAAACAGGCATGTTAAAATTTCTTGGTAAGTTAAAGAAGCTATCTTTACCTATAGCATGTTAGATTCTGAATCTTAATATTGCTTGCCATGATTTCCATACACTCTCGCTACTTATTAACTTAGCATGAAGTGCAGGAAGCAAAACTTGCCATTTTCCTATTATTGTAATTCACCTATTAAAACAGGAAAACAGCTTATTTTTAAGATGACATGATAAGTGCCTTTCTCGTTTCTATAATTGTAAGAAGTAGGTAGGTCAGTTCGGTATGTTTATTCAGTGGATCCAGTGCTCTTACACCAAAAATATTATCTAAGGAAGCAAAAGTCACATTTCCCCTTTCCAACTCCTCTATATATTCCGAAACTCACCAAGGAGACATGGGGGCTTGGATGCAGAGGGAGAATTATCTTCTACAGATTCCATCAATGAAATAAATTTATTCAGGATAAGAAGAACCCTGGATGTTATCACTGCCTTTTTTCCCCTTAATTTTTTAATGTTAGAAAGTTAACACTTGTAGACCATCCCAATCTCTCCTGTTCTGGGTGGTGTACAACAAAGCGACTAAACATATCAGCATGCTGCAAACGTTAAAAAACAATCACCTCTCAGTCATCCAAGGTCAAAGGTCTGCTTGAACAGAGCAGTTGTCAAAGCCTTATGAAATGCAAGTGGGGAATAGATATGAAAGTTACTGCAGAGGCCTGCGATCGGTGTCTCTCTCTTGATGCCTGGACAAAGGAACAGGGTTACCTTGAGCAAGGCATTTCCTGATATATGTTACAATTGTTGTAGCACTGTTTATTAGAATATGCTGGGCAAGATTGTGTATTTTTATTTGGCACCTGTATAATACACAACTGACACAGTTGATGCATGTGTCTTACTAGCATTGTTTTAATTGAAATGATAATTTTAAAACCTTCTTTCTTGTTTTCTTAATTGTGACTTTGATACCGTAACGGAGTACCTAGATCACTTTCTCCTTCTCTGTTTCTCTGTTCTGTCCACTTTCTCTTGTCCTTTTCATCTGTTTATTCAGACCGACAGCATTCCTGGACATCCTTTACTACAGAGCAACCATCTCCCAGTTCTCCAGGTAAACTCAGCTACTCTTTGCTTTCATTCTCTTAAACTACCTGATTCAGAACCTGGAGGTTGGCATATTTAGTACAGATCCCCTGGCATGGAAATCAACTTGCACAGTCAAAATTACTCTATGCACTGCATATTTCAACCTATGTGTTTCTGACAGATTGCCTCTGTGAAAGTGCATCTCTTGATAGAAAAAAAGATTGCTTACCTCTGCTCAGGATCAGATTAAAACCATTATAGGCCCTAAGTATTATCACATTGTGATAATAATCTAGTTGGTGAGTGGTATAACAATATTGCCGGGCCCTATGCATCATCAGTTTATTGGGAATTGGTCACAGTAGGGAATAAAGTTTGAGCAAGTGGTTAAGGCAGTGGATTAGGAGTTTGTAAGCCCTAGACACGGTGTCTATTAAATGGACATGCCTCAACTTTATAAGATTTTTGAGAAAAAGAGCTATTGTTAAGAACATTTTAAACATATATATCTTGTTCTGTTCCTAAAGTACTAAAAGTTACTGGGCATATCTAATAATATAATCTATTACACAACCCCTAGTTTAAGTATATTTATACTTAATAATTTAAAGTGTTATGCTTTTATTTTTGTTATAAAATTCCACATGTTAAACTTGCTAATATCCACAATTGCTGAAGCAGAGTACTGTATATCTTTTTAAGGTTCATTCTACTTTTTTGCTTTTGTTTAATACATAGTGTTCTTATACCTAAAAGCACTGTTTTCTATATTACCAAAGGGAAAAAATAGTTTACAAGGACAGACATTTATACCATAATCCCAGAGCAAAAACAACCAAAAGAAACCCTCATGTTCTCCTTTTCTTTAAATGCACCTAGGCAGGGATACCATTTTCTTCTAATTGTAAACTTACATTTGATTCTGTCTTTTAATTATTTTCTCTATATTCCTCAATATTTTACAGCTTTTAAAATGTTTTGTAGCCCGTAGATATAGATAACCTTTACTTGCCTGTTTTTCTTCCGCAGTTAAAAGGAACTCTCCATTTTTAGAGCCACATACAGGATCGTTCATTAGAACAAACAGCTTTGCTGATGAACTTGACCTGGAGGGGGAGACTTTGCTGACTCCAATAACTCACATCTCACAGTAAGTCACAGAACCCTGAATACCATTAACCCCTGATTAGAGTGCAGGCTAGAAGAAGATAAACTGTGATTGTTAGAACAAGGTTGTATAGAATTTCCCAGGTAGGTCTATGTAACAAGCTTGATTTTTATCATTGCATATACAATAAGTTGTGCAAAATATCTTTAGGGTATTGTTTTTAATTTGAAACTAATGTTTTGATTAGACAAAGCAAAAACAAACTACTGTGTTGCTTTCTGATAAAGGACATGTAATTAATATTGAACATGCATTGCTGCTGACTCCCTAGGACAAACTAGTTAAATGGAATAGACTGAAATTTTCTTTTTCTTACATCTTACATCAGTTTTGTAATATTCAAAATCCTTTGGCCAAGGCTTTTGTCCTTTGTTGAACACAGTTTTATACAGATTTCTGTAACCTGTTGGGAGAGATAAAAATTGGTATTGATTACAAATCATAATAAATGAATAAGGGGGGGAACATATAGAAACCTGCCTTAGATGGGAACATTGAATATTCTGCTCAACTTTAATGAAAGTCTGTAGGCTGTATTTGGCTAAACTGCCCTCTCTTACACTTTCAGATTGACCTTATTAACATCATAAATATATTCTTAGATTCTGAAAATATTACAATTAATTATCTGTCTATCTGAATACAAATAGAAAAGTGCAGACCTTGTATAGATTACATATTTGCAATATAAGACACACAGAAGTAGTTACTGATCACAAAATTGTACATGATGAAAGTCTTTAAGATATCATGAGTAACAATGCAGTAGCACGATTCTAAAGGCCTTGGTCAAGAAAGCTATTTATGGTCTGGTTTGAATATTCTTTCATTTAATTCTAATTCATGTCCTGCTAAACTTCTGAAAACCAGCATTTCAAAATTAATAAGTGGCTTTCTTATACAACATTTTATGGACATATTCTAAAGTGTCTCATGGTATATAACCCAAGCATCAGCTCAACCTGCATAAACTGGTTCACATGTCAAAGTCAGATCAAATGCAGCTTGATTCATGCTGTATAAAAGGTGCATCACCCTGAATAATATTTTATAGGCCCAGCTGCATACCATTGTAAACTCTTGGTAGAAAATGAAGGCCTTTGCAGCTGGTAAGAATAATGTGCTGTTGAATTTTGGACTGCAGCACTGCATATAAATTAATATGCCCCATGGCCCTTGGAAATGAGCATGTATGAAAGAAACTGATTCCATAACCACAAAAGCGTGCACAAGAGCTGCTGTGTGGATTGGAGGCATGCGCTTGGTCAACAGCATCTGCAAACAGGTTTCACCTGAACGTGTAAAATTACTTCTCCTTGACAGGCAATATAAATCAACTGGCAACAATATTGATTACCTACTGCACCATTAGGAAACTTGCCTGGTATAAGTCAGATTAAGGAATGTGTTTCAAATATCTGTTTCCACTTAGTGTGAAAGGATTGATAAACTTGTGCAGTTCAAACTTGTCAATGGCACTGCGAGTACATCGGGTATCTGAGAAAATAAGGAACATTAAACTGGCAGCAGTCTTGTGAAAATGTCACGATTTAAGAGGCCTCCAGAGTCCCTCTACTCCAAACTTGGGTGTATTTATTCAGCATATGGGCTGCATATTTGGAAAAGTGAAAGCAGAAGAATCTATGACATGATTCAATATAAGACTACAGGTGGAAATGCGCAACAATTTGTGAGTGTGTTTTCCTGATTTTGGAATGTGGTATCAAGGAGAGGCTTTTGGTCTGTATTCATTTCTGACCTCAGCTAGTTGCAACAATTGTTATCTATATCTATGAAATTCACTTGACAAAGTTCTGTTATTATATTTTGCCCCAAAATATTTTCCCAATTCACTATGTTGCATTACAGAGTGCGGGAATCTTCATTTTGTTGTAATGGTTCATTATCAATTAAAAATACTTCTTGGGATATAAATTTATCCCATGGAAATTTCATATAAACTTCACATAAATTTCATTAATAAGTAAAATAAATATCCATACACTTCAATCCCAACATTCCTGGGTATAAGAGTCATTGGGGTATACAACGGGGAAATATTGCTTCTTCTGTGGAGGCAAAAAGAAATGATACAGTACACATGACAGATAGTTAGCTAGGTTGAGTTGTCTCAGAGCAGCTCAATGACTAAGATTCCAGTAATGTCATGTTCAAATCTGTCTGGCAATTTTTCCCAAGTTTATTTCTCTTACAAAAGACACATTTCTTTTTCTCCAAACCTTCCAAATGCTTGAAAATTTCTTTCAAATGTCTCCTAGTGGAATTCCTGAGCTTCATTAATTGGTGGAAATGATAGAGACAGCTACTGCTGGTATTGTGGTTTTCTATTGTTTAACTTTCCATAACTCAAAACACACACTTCCCAATCTGAGAAAATACTTCCTCCCTCTCTCCCTCCCTTTTCTATCCTGCCCATCTCACCTAACACTTTATGGGAGATGTTCCGGATAAGGTTTCTCCTTGGAATTTAACCGAAGCACGAGAACCAGGAAAGCTGCAAGCTGCTAGCAAAATGACTGGAGAGATAGATGGTTGGTATACATATGTTTGCTGCTCTGCAAGTGAACTGAAGGAGCAATGTGATTTTTTTTCCCTTAAAAGCAAATTCTATTTCAGCAAAATATATGAAAAATAATTGTAGGGGAAAATTGCACTGCTAGAATGCTCTTATCTACTTCATGGTTCCTTTCTCATACAAAGATTTTAAGGTACAAGCAAAGGGATCTTTTCTTAACACTTCCCCCTTGTAGTAAAATCAGAGGAAGCAAAAAGAGATCCAATATTCTCTATCAGATAATCCCCCAGATAACCCCCCAAAATATTGTTCATTTTCAGTGCAGCTGCTAGAGCCTCCAGTATGAAAAGCAAGCAGTATAAATAGGAGTTAAAAGTCATTATTTCGCCTTACAAATATTCTTCTAAAAATTCCTAAGAAGGAAAAATGTTGTTCAGGTATACAAATATGTATGAATTTATTTAAATAGGAAAGAAGAACAAGTAATTTTTCTCAATAATCCACAAATGCCCAAAGTCTAGTTGCATATGTAAATACTAGAGCTTCAGGAAACACAAGAGAGGGACGCCTATCTTTAGTACACCTTCCCATTTGCATTTTTCCTGTTCTATTATATCTCCTGTGGTGGATTGGTAAATAAATAATAAAATGTGTGCAATGTCATGATATAAAAGCTGCAATTTATGTACTTTCATCTGGTATTGCAACACTGGTACGTGATGGTGGCATGTAGTCATTTTGGAATTAGAAGTCATAGAGTAACAGAGTTGGAAGGGACCTTGGAGGTCATCTAGTCAAACCCCCTGCTCAAGCAGGAGACCTTATACCATTTCAGACAAATGGCTGTCCAGTCTGTTCTTGAAAGCCTCCAGAATTGTTGGGGATTGTGGCAGTGTGACTTGAGTGGAATATGCCATGGTATACTGCAAGTAGGGAATCATATGCTTCCACAAAATAAATCTTATAAATAAATAGTTATGATAAACAGGTAAAGGATGATTTAGAGTACCACTCCAGTCATGCTAGATTTCAGCCTGTGATTAGAGTGGTTTTATTTGCTTTATTTACACAGGGGAATTTTCCAAAGGCTCTATTCTTATAATTCAGACTCGTAATTCAGAAAACAGATATTTCTTTTTGAAAACAAAAGATGTGAGTTAAACACCCTTGTTAAAATAATGTTCTTCATATTTTTTTCATGTTTTTCATATGTTTTTCACAGCCCACTCTCATTATTAGTTATAGAAATGATACATTTTCAGATAATAGGACATATATGTTGTTTATGCGGAAAATTCATGACTGGTAATCCATTTCTGTTGCCTCTCCAAAATATGCTTGTGTCCATCACATCGCCAGGATTTCTTTTTATTTATATTTGTTTATATTTAGTATTTCTAAACTGTCCAAAGAGGGACTATCTTTTTACCTTTCTTTTTTACCTTTTGCTATTTTTAAATTTTCAAACGAAGCAAATTTGGGGAGTAGATTTATTTTTTGTATGTCTTGGGGGCTGGTTATCTATGGGACTGCCTCCTCTTAAGGGAATATTTTGTCCAAGATTTGTATGTTAAAAGTCTCCATCCCTCATGAGATGTTGTGGTGCTCCAAAGTGAGAATTTTCTGTTAGGCTTTTCTCTTAAGGCATCAAGATGAAAGCAACGCTCTCCCTCTTGATTGCGGGGGGGGGGGAGGGGGAGTGAATTACAGACGTTGTGTAGTAAAAATTTTATTGTGGGTGTTTATATTTTCAGCTTGGGTGTGTGTTTTTATTAGTCTTATGTAATACGATGATGGTGATACAGTATAGGACTCATAAGTTGCTTAGATTTATTTGAAAGGAGTGACATAGAATGCATTATTGTTGCACTTTTCAATATTTATTGCTATTTAAGGATCAGCAGGCTGTCTGTCACATCTGTTACTTTGAGACAGTGCCTGAATTTAAAAAGTACATGGTGCTCAGAGCAAACATTTGTACTTATCTGTGTACTAGGATTCTTGTTTGCATTGACTGGATAGCTCATATTGTAAATGATTCTTGCTTTTATCTTCCTCTCTTATTTCTAAAGGTCTTGTAAAGTCTGAGCAAATACGGCTTATTCACTTTCAAGTGGTCAGATATAATGACTGACCCGCTGTCCCCAGCACTCTGTTTACATTGCAACTAACAACATTGAAATTGTGATTTGAACACAGACAACTTTATCATTCATTGGCCATAAGGATTTGCAAGTATGAAGCAGGCAGGCACCCAGCCAAAGATCACGCAGGAGGAAGTAACGTACTCCCCTATCATATGTTCAGATGCTTTAAGGGCAGGTTTAATTTTATCCTCTTTTTTGTTTAGTTGTATTTTGGGTGCATGATGGTATTTCATCCATCAGTTTACACAATGCTCTTGCAAGGCTAACCACATACTGTATATTAGTTTGATAAAGTCACTGCTGTGCCTTTATGTGTCCTTTTTAAATCTGTGATGCAATTGCTATGAGGAAAATTACTTCATTTATGGAAAAGGAAGAAAGCCAGGCGACTATAAAACAGGGGTGTCAAGGCATTGTCACGTGACGTATCAAGACTTTTTTCCCCTTTGCTAAACCTGGCGTGGGCGTGGCCAGCGTGTGATACATCCACCCCTTGGGCTGTGAGTTTGACAGCCCTGCTATAGAAACATATACATAAATATAAAAGGTGGGGAAAGTGTATCCAAAATTTATAGAGTAAAAGAGACCTTTAAAAGAGTACCTGCTGAAATGTGAATGAGGACATCCTCATAAATAGAAACCCAAAATGTGATTCACATTAGGAACTATAGTTGAAACTTTATCATACAATTGTTGTTGTTTTAATCATTTAATTGTGTCAGACTCTTGGCGAATTTATAGGCAAGTATTCTCCATGCTACCCTGTCATTAAGTTCAGGTTATTAATTATTTATTCTAGAATCAATACTGAATCTGATGTTGTTGTATCAGTGCCCCAAATATCAAATTTTTATAAATGCTATTTTCTGAATTCACAAAGCACCTTTAAAAAGTAAATGAATTATGTTTCCTCATTATATATGTGATGAAAGCATCACATAATATTTTGCAATAACGTTCAAATGCAAATGTTCCACTTCCTTTAAGTAGTAATCACACTGCTTCTTTCCCAGTGCAAATTAATATTATGCTTTATGTTTTCTAAGTAGCACTATGTTTTTATTGGTGGTAATTAAAGTAGTATCCAAGTGCTTTCTTATTCAGAAGTGCTGGCTCATCTAATCAAAATGTAAAAAGCAGCTGTCTTTGTTCTTTGTTCTGAAATATTAGCTTATTTTGGATGTCACAAAAAGTTTTGGAGGAGAGATAAGAAGAGGCACAACATTTTGTATTTATTTATTTAAGTTATATTGCTGTAGTCAGTGGATTTGGCTTTTCTGTTATGAGAGAAATGGCTTTTGGCTGTGATGTACATAGCATTTGGCTTAGAGTACTACATTTATTATGTTAACAAGTGAGAACTACATGCAGTGTTATGCAAGTTGACTTCTGCTAGCTCAACAGGACTTTGCTTGCTGCCCTATGCCTTTTTCCTCACTCACCCTGTGAATATTCTCCAAAACACATGGTGAGTATTTAGGCTATGGCTTATGTTCATGATAATCAGATGATCAGCACTAGTAACAGATGATCAGCACTAGTAACCAATTGGTAATTTGCTCAAGAATATCATTTTGTTTAAATATAAGCTCAGATTTAAAGTTAGAATTCAAAATAAATATTTAAGATGTTTTTGGCCATGTTTTTCCAGGGGTGTTTTTCCAAAAGTGCATCCATACAGAGAGAGACAAGGAGTGGGAAATGCAAATGCAAATGGCATTGTCACAATTTTAACCACAGCTTGTTGATTAAATCCAAGCCAAGCAAGCCACGTTGTTACTTAGCAATGGGGTATATGCAACTTCTGTTCGTTTAACAGGCATACTAGCCTAGGTACAGCCTGTTGAGAATCATGCTCCCAAGGCAGACCAAACAGTGAGTTACTGCGAATTCTATTTAGCATTCTGTGATTTATGAAACCAAATGCATATAGTAAAAGGGCTAACCTTTTTGGCCCCTTATATTGTAGGGCGCTAGTGGGCCTCCTTGCGTCAATCTTAGCATGCTGTAAAAATCCAGACTCCATGTGATAACTAAGAAAGCCATTTTAGTTGTGCACCAATCTGCCCAATTTCCAAAGTTAGACAGTCACTTGACTGCACATGTACTAACTGGTTTTAAAGTTGTTTATCGTAGCCTTTTATATAATAGTATAAAATTCAAAGGTTAGAGGAGACTTCAGATGTACAGGTTTGTTAAGGTGGGATTGCTGTAGTCCATGAATTCTTTATGGAGTTGAGTTTGCATATCCAGGACAGGCAATTTACGGAGTGTTTCTCAGAATGACTTTTTCATTTGGAATTCCTCCCTGAACTGACAGGAATGAGCCAATCATTACAAAGAGCAGTTGCTCCCTTGCCCATAAGTAGCTAGGCAGGCCTTAATTGCAGTGCAACAAGAAGAGTCAGTGAAGGGTAACAAAGCTTTGGTGATTTAGCCATTATTTGGAAACCATCTGTTTTTCATTTGAGAAATCTCAACCACTCTTTCCCATATCAAAATTAATCAACTGCTTATTGATGAACAGTTTTTCCATAACATCTGCTGCAATGGAGTTAGCTGTTTATTAAAATAATTATTGTTCTGATCACACTTGCTAGGTGGATTGAAGGCCTGATGTTATTTTTGATATATGTTGTGTATGGACATTTAGAATGAAATACTTTGTTTTCCTTTATTGAACCTGTTGTGTGAAAACTTTATACATATTTATTGTTTATTGTTTATATTTATATACCGTTTATCAGGGCATTACAGCCCTCCCTAAGCGGTTTACAGAAGTTAGCAAATTGCATATTGCATCTTGCCCCCAACAATCTGGGTCCTCATTTTACCTACCTCGGAAGGATGGAAGGCTGAGTCGAC
>JANHJO010002165.1:251178-261302 GCA_032468235.1 Pseudoxyrhopus heterurus | reverse complement strand
GCTGACTTGATAAGTTAGTAATTCTCTTTTTAAGTGAGACGTAAGTTTGTTAAGTGAATTGCTGCACTTGATAAGTTAGTAATTCAGTTGTTAAATGAATCTGGCTTCCCCATTGACTTTGCTTATCAGAAAATCACAAAAGGGGATCACATAACTTTGGGACACAGCAATGGTCATAAATATGAACACTTGCCAAGCATCTGAATTTTGATCACATGATCATGGGGGATCAGTGGTGGGATTGAAATTTTTTTTACAACCGGTTCTGTGGGTGTGGCTTGGTTAGGTGGCTTGGTAGGTGTGGCAGGGGAAGGATACTGCAAAATCTCCATTCCCTCTCCAATACTTAGCCCTGTAAAATGGAAAAAAAACAATAAGAGATTTCTTCCAACAACCGGTTCTCCGAACTGCTCAGAAAGTTAACAACCGGTTCTCGTGAATAGGTGCAAACTAGTTGAAACCCACCACTGATCCTGGGATGTTGCAAAGGTCGTAATTGTAAACAACAGTTATAAATCACTTTTTTTCAGTACTTTTGTAACTTTGAATGGTCACTAAATGTACTATTGTAAGCCGAGGATTACCTGTAATAGAAGAATATGTGTGTGTATCCTGTGGTTAAGGTATCAGGCTAAAACTTAGGAGACTATGAGTTCTAGTGCTGCCTTGGGCATGAAGCCAGCTGAGTGATCTTTAGCCAGTTACTCACTCTCAGCCCTGGAAAGGAGGCAATGGCAAACCACTTTGAAAAACTTTGCCAAGAAAACTGTAGGGACCTGTCCAGGCAGTCACTATTGAAAGGAAGAATATATATATTAAATAGATTTTGCTTTTTAGGATCAACTATACATAGTAAAGTAACCAGCAATCCAGAAAAATATTACAAACTAGAATTTGGTAGGCTAGCAATAAAGTCATTAGAAAATGCCAAGTCTGTACCTACGTATTTCAGAATCATGCTGGCAATGGGTTTGTGCATGTGTGTGTGTGTGTGTGTGAGAGAGAGAGAGAGAGAGAGACAGAGACAGAGAGAGAGACAGAGAGAGAAAGAAAGAGAGAGGGAGAAAGTATGGGTGTGGAGCTGGAGTTTAAAGAGCAGGATAGAAAATATATTGATGTTTTTGTATTGGAGAACATTTCTGAAAATACCATGATAGCCAAAAAAAGAGGACGAGGAAGAAAAAATGTATCATTAAAAAAAAACCCAAAATTTGCAAAAAAAAAATTAAATTATGACCAATTCTAATGAGAAGTTCTAATGCTGAGAAAAAACAGAATAAAAGAGAAGAGGTGGATGGACACAATTACAGTGGCAAGACATTCTGAGATCTGAAGGATCAGATCAAACTGACTATGATTTTTCTGTTCTGTGAAAGTAAATTTTCCTGTTTAAAATCAAAGGATATTCAAAAAATAGAGATGCTTTTGGTTCATCTGATATTTAATTTTTTTTCTTCAATTTTTTTTTCTCTAAAAATTAAAAACCTCTTTAAAAATAGTACCTATTTGTTTTGTTTTTTCTATTTAGGATAATTTTTAGACATTGTACAAAATTTGCTCCTCCCACCACAACAGCTAGTGAAATATATTTTTTAGATTAGATTATTTATCTCAGAAGAATTTCTCATTTAATTTTTACTCTAATAGAGGATCTTTTAAAATCATTATAAATAGAGTTAATTAAAAATACCTATTTGTGAAGCATCTTTTTGAATTCCAGCTAGAAAAGAAATGTATTTATTTTAACACAAGGGGGCAGTGATGTCATATAAGAATATTGACTAGCATATAATTAAGTAGTCCACATCAGATAGGAAAAATGAGTAGGACAGCGAGATAATAATTTGACTTATTCATAAATCTGAACACAAAAGATTGTGCTTCAGCTCAAAAGTCAAAATTAAAAGAGGATTTGTTTACTTTGAATTAGATACACAGTTACACAAAGAAATAATAACTAATCTAATATATTAGACAGCGTTCAACTGTATTATACATTTTATTGCTCATAAAATATTAATTTCATAGATTATAAGGAATAAGACAATTCTAAAACTGTTGTATAAGCCACAAGTGTGATATGGATGAAGATACAATAGTATTCCAGTTTTAAAAAGGGTTGATAAATTTCCATGAATTTATGTCAGCAACTACAGCTTTAACTTACATTTTTACACCCATGATCAAATATTTTGTTTCATGCATTTGCATTTTATTTTAATTAAGATTATTTTTTTATTGTTTACTTGATGGTGAATTAATATTGTATTAGTTGATCTTTTTTATATGTATGACGATGCAGTCTATATATTTTGAAAGAGGATAGTGTACAGATAAGTGTATATTTCTATACAGAAGTTTTGACTGTTAGAGGAATGTATTTCAAATTATATGCCGTAAAGCTGAATTTTAACTGGCATTTAATTTAGGAATATATCAGTGTGTGGAAACACTGCCTTGCAAACTATTTAATATGTATTATTTAGACAGACTTGCCTCCTGCATCTCCTTTAGTGTTTTAGATTAGATAGGATTACACCTCAGGGGCACCTGTATTTCTGGGCAAGTTATGGGGTTGCTGTATGTTGTTTATGCACATTTGCTATTACAGTTGATTACAGAACTCAAATGATTCAGATGGGTTTATACATGTGTTGTGTGGACCACATTTCACATGATAAAAACACACAAATTCCTAATTTCTTTTTGGGCCCAACTGAAAGGAATGGTGCTAACATTTAAAGTAGTCTTCTCCAAATTGGTGTAAGGATTTTGAAAAGTGAGAATTACCAGAATTCTCAGTCATGCATATAGTGGCTGGTATTTTGGGACTGCCTTATAGCAATAGTATTTAGACTTATATACCACTTCATAGTGTTTTACAGCCCTCTATAAGAGGTTTACAGAGTCAGCAATCTGGGTCCTTATTTTACCGTCCTCTGACGGTAAAACCTCGGTCAGGATTGAAGGAATCAAACTCCTGGCAATATGAATAGAGTTACCTTGCAATACTGCATTCTAATACTGCACCACCATGGTTCTTATCCTCTAAGAATTTCTCAGGAGGGTTTTCCCAATGAATGTTGGCTATTGGGTAAGTTGTTTTTAGGAAAGGGATACCTCCCTTTTGAAAAACAGGCAGAGGGAAATCTTTTACTCTTCTGGCTTAAGCTTGATTTAAATTGCTCCACAACCATGCATAGGTGTCAGTGCATAACTGCACTGCAAAGGGGTTGATGGGTAAGTGTATGTGGCAGGTGGTTACAGACAGGCCGATGGGCACACCTTCCAAATCTCCACCACACATTATGTGGAGATGATGTGTCTTTCATGTTGATAGGTCGATCTGACTTCCTGTTGGGAGGTGGGGGGAAGGCAAGGCACATTTGAATGACAAAATGGAGTAGCTGGAAGAAAGACTTGCTGACAAAGTAAGGAGACATGAACATATGTAAGATGCAATGGATATATATTACAAAAACCAAAAGATAACAGCCGATTAAATGGAAGGAAATTGGAAGGACTTTGGAGGAAGACCCAGACAGATGCAAAGAAAATTGGAAGCAACTACAAGACAAGTTTGTCAGGCTAAAAAGTAAAATGAAAACAAAGAGCAGAGACCCTGGGCCCAGAGGACACATAATTCCAGCTTGTTTTGCCACTTGTTTTCACACAAAAAATTGTCTTCCTCACTGGTTTCCATTTCCTGCAATCTTCTACGTCTCTGTACTTTGTTATTTTAACAGTCCCTAGCCAGAATGTTAGCATTCGCAGAAGTATAAATGCAACAGCTATGCAATTGTCTCTGAATGACAGACATATATGTTCTCTGACATGCAGTGACGCAGAAGTCTAACCCTAGCCTAATTCTGCCAATTGTTTCCTGCTCAGATCTTCCTATTTGCATTGTACATTTCCCATGGGTTTCTAAGATGTACCTTCACTAATTTTTTTTAAGACTCTGGTTAAAACATCTTTGCTGTTTTAAGAAAAGCTTTTGAATGATAATCGCTTGCTGATTCTTAGTTTCATTGTTTTATTGCTTTAAGAATGTCTAGATTTCACTTGATATACCAAGAGTGGCTTTTTTCGATAGCAATAGCAATAACACTTAGACTTATATACCAGTTCATAGTGCTTTACATCATTTTCTAAGCAATTTACAGTGTCGGTATATTGTCCCCAACAATCTGGATCCTCATTTTACTGACCGCGGAAGAATGAAAGGCAGAGTCAAGCTTGAGCTGGTCAGGATCGAACTTGGCAATGGGCAGAGTTAGTCTGAAAATGCTGCATTCTTAACCACTGCGCTATTATGGCAGTCTTGATGATATCTAGACAATGTGATCACTCAATTGATGTGTGAGGAAACTGGGGAAGACGTGGCAACAGCAACAATAGCAGCACCAGGAACTAGAATCTCTTTTCTTAAGATCTATGTTCCCCACATTATGTATTATATCCATTCTTATTTTGTGCAGTTAGCAATTCTCCATCTTGTTCTTTATTTTGTTTTATCCTATGTCTTTGTTAGCTCTATTTTTGTTTTGAATTTTATTGTGTTTTATTCTTTTTGTTATATTGTGAGCCACCCAGAGTCATTCTGGAGTTGGATGGTGCTTAAATTGAATGAATTAAATCTTAGACAGCCTTTTATAGTTTAGATAGTTGTTGCTCTCTGCACAGAGAGGAGGAAAAGGAGGAGGCTATTTATAAAGATCTGTAACCCAGCCTTTTCTAAGAAAAGTTTCATTTTTTTTCTTAGGTGAATACATGGGGTGGAGATTGTTTCCTCATGGTTCTGAGCAGGTTGAAAACCTACCACCATTTAACAAAAACAGGTCATGTTTTTATGATAGCATCAAAGAATAAAGGCACATATGCAAAGAAAAGTTGAAATTTCAGAATCATGTTTTCCTTATGCTACTTTCTCAGGATAATTAATACAGTTTTGATAATAATAATAATAATAATAATTTATCAAATATGCATGTTGCCAACTCTTGAGTGATACTGGGCCGTTTTATTTGCAACTGAGAACAAAACAGCTTCATTTTTAAAATAGTCTAGTCTGCTGACAATATTGGGTTTTACAAAGAAAAGGCTGTGCTCTACAGTAGAATAATGTTTTATCCTCTCTTTGCGTTTGGTTCAAAATGCAAAGCTCCTACTAGGTCGCAACCTGTTAACTCAACTTTTTTGCCATCTATATGAATGCAAGGCTTAATTCAAGGCCATTGTTGCAACTTTTGAAACTTTAAATCAACACAGCTGGCTGGAGAATTCTGGGAGTTCACAGTCCACAAGTCTTACACTTGCCAAGGTTGGATACCTTTGCTCTAAATATTGAATGGTTGCTATATTTCAAAAAGTTTCATCTTCTTTGTGAGAGTGTGCATATACTACGTTCTGTTTCAGGGAATTTTTTTTGTACTTATATTAACTAAAAATTGTCAAATGACAGTAACTGTTTCTTCAGTTTCTGAAGACAAAAAATTCATTTTGTGCTATATATTATGCCATATCCTTGTTCAAGATCTTTCTGCTATTATTCCCTTGTTCTAAATATTTATAACTCAGAATATCAGTTTTATTAAGAGAATTACTTTTAAGCATTAGGACTTTTTTTTCCAGAACTCTAGAATCCAGAATGTTCCATGTCCGTGTGTTGCTTACACACACAGATATGCAAATGCTGGACACATGCTCATTTATAATCTTCATTGGACAATGCATTTGTTCTCCTTGACAGTTGAATAAGAAGAGAAAAGACATTTTGAAAAATGTGTTCCTGTCAACTCGATCGTTGCGCCTTCCTCTGCATCTGTATTGAACAGAATCCCCATTGGACTATAGTTTCTAGGAAGGAGATGGATAACTGATTAGATCCACATCTGAAGCATTGTCTCACATTTCAAGCATTGTTGTCTAATAAGATAACATTTGTTTCAAAGACTACTAGGAAGTGAAACTGGGGAACAAAGGGCATTAATGTTTTTATTTTATGCTATAAAAAGTAACTTCCCTTTTTTGTGTGAGAATATATATAATGGTTAAGAAGAGTGCTTGGGGAATGCCCATTCATCACAGGACAGATATTACATTTATATCGTAGCAAGCAGGTGACTGCATTAATATGAAATATAGCTTAATTGATACAATTATAAACTGCTGCAAATCAGAGTACATGCTGTAGCTTAGGGCTGTTGAACTCCCAGCCTGTGGGCTGGATGCGTCATGCGCTGGCCAAATCCTGCCTGGTTTAGCGAAGGGGGGGAAAGTCCTGATACATACGTCATGTGACACCGCCGTAACGATGTGAGTTTGAGACCCCCTGCTGTAGCTGATAAAATAGTGGCTGTCAGTGGTATGAACTTCAACCTCATGCTGTCCACTGTGGACCTATCACCATACTTAAAGAATCCCTAAAGGGGGCATGCATAAGTGCACCAGCGTGCCTACCGTCCCTGCCCTACTGTTACCCCTAATTACCTATATATAATTCTTGTTCATGTTCTATGCTTTCCACTTTTATATGACTATGTATGTTTTTGACAAATAAAATAAATAAATAAATAAAGATAATCAAGGAGAGAAGCAACCTAGAATTAAGGAGAAATTCCCTAACGGTGACAACAATTAATCAATGGAATGGGTTGACTTCAGAAGCTGTGGATGCCCCATCATGGGAGGCTTTTAAGAAGAGACTGGACAGCCACTTGTCTGGAATGGTATAGGGTCTCCTGCTTGAGCAGAGGGTTGGACTAGAAGACCTCCAAGGTCCCTTCCAACTCTGTCAATGTCAACTCATGTTCGTGTCCCAGGAGGTCAGGGGTCCTAAACGTCCTTCTTTTCTTTTAAACCCTATACAACCTTCTTGGTTTTCTTCAGCCAGCAACTTTTTATCACTTCTGTATCATCATATCCTTTTTTGTTCATGGCATCAATGGGATAAGCTTGCCTGCGCTATAAAAGATATTCTCTTAGATCATTTTTACAACCCTTCAGTAATGAGACATTAGTGGATCTACCCTCCAGAATAATATTACTCAGTGGAGGGGAAATTACAGAAAGCGAAATGGGGAGTTTAGAAGAGAGTAACTGAAATAACTCTGTTTGGAGTCGCTGATTCATGAAGAGATATTAAAAGAATTTATCATCTTTGTAAGTTGCCAAAATGTAGACGGAAGGAACTATCGGTAGGTTAGAGAGTGAAGAGAGAGCCGCAGTCTCAGGTGAAGCGAAGATTGATTTAAGTGACCCGTGGCTGATTTTTTACGATGTAGTAAATTTCCAGTTGATGGGTTCCTTCATTATGTTCTTTTATTGGCTAGGATGTGGTCAATATTTTTAGTCTATATCCTTCCTTGTCTTCTTGGGAGCTTTAAACTGCATAAATAAACTGTTTCGCTTCCTACTAACTGTTTCCCTTCTAGCAACTGATTCATATTTATGATGGTTGCAACATCCCAGGGTCATTTGTGACCTCCTGACAAGGAAAGTCAACGGGGAAGCCAGATTCACTTAACATAACAACAGCGGTCATTCGCTTAACAATTTGGGCAGGAAAGGTCATAAAATGAGGCAAAACTCGGTTAGCAACCGTCTCACTCAGCAACAGAAAATTCTGGGCTCAAATCGTGGTCTGTTGTCAAAGAACTACTTGTACTGGAAAATCAAGGTCATAGAAAGCGGGAAGTAATGAGTTTGGCCGGTTATTTTGGGCATAACTCTTAAGAGTAGAAGAAGGATAATAAAAGTAAGGGAACTTTAAAGGGGAATCTTCTCCAATCAAGCCATGAAAAAAATTGGTTTTCCCCAAGAGGATCTGGAACATTTAAAAGTCTGGCCTGATCCTATGGTGCCCCTTAGCCCTAGCCAACCCACTGCTGTGAGCCCCTGAGGTATTTTAATTAAACTAACTAAATAACTAAAGTGTATAAAGAATGGCTGCAGGTTTTGGGTCTGGCTAGTCTAAAGAAAAGAAGAATTAGGGGTGACACGATAGCAGTATTTCAGTATTTGAGGGGCTGCCACAAAGAAGAAGGGGTCAAATTGTTCTCCAAAGCACCTGAGGGCAGGACAAAAAACAACGGATGGAAACTAATCAAAGAGAGAGAAGCAACCTGGAATTAAGGAGAAACTTCCTGACAGTGAGGACAGTTAACCAGTGGAACAGCTTGCCTTCAGAAATCATGGGCACTCCATCACTGGAGGTTTTTAAGAAGAGACTGGACAGTCACTTACCTGAGATGGTATAGATTCTCCTGCTTAAGCAGGGGGCTAGACTAGAAGACCTCCAAGGTCCCTTCCAGCTCTGCTCAATTTTGTTCTAGTCTAGTCTAGTCTATTGTAGTCTAGTCTAGTCTAGACTACTACTCCTATTCTATTCTATTCTGTTCTGTTCTGTTCTGTTCTGTTCTGTTCTGATTCTATTCTGTTCTATTATTTGTCATCAAAATTAGGGAATTTTGTCTCCAAATGAATTCCATGGAAAATGGAATCAAATCTTCTCTGCCTATGAACAGAATGTGAGGTAGCCATCTTTGATGTTCCCTCTGTTTCCTGTGCCAATTTCAGGGAGATCAGGAAGGTTAATAGTAAACATTGTCATAAGCATCAGGAATAGCAAAAGAAAATTTAGAGGAAAAAGCCAATTAATAATTAATCCAGGAATAGTGCTAATATGAACAAGGTAGCTGCATCCCAGTTGGAATGGAACCAGCAGAAGTTCTCCAGATGAAAGGAGGCATTGAACTGAAATCAATTGAAATGACCCCTTCTGAAACTTTTAATCATAAGAGTTACATTGAGGGGTGGCTACTATTGGTACTGGAGTCTAAAGCCATCCCAAGGATCTCAGAGGGATGTTGGCACAGCATATGCAAATATATCCACATTAAAATGCAAAGTGAATTCATTTATTCCTCTCCCGTTTTCTGCAGTATTTCCAATTCTCTATGATACCTATCTGCTTTTAAAAAATCTATTAAACCTATTATCACTTAGGGTGGACCTGTCCTTTAGTTAAAAATTATTGGAAAATAGTTAGGAAATGGTTATTTGAGATGACAAATGTGCAGTTGGACTTGAAACCGGAGTCCAATACCTATTAGGTATTGTCACTGAGAAAATTAAGAAAGAAATCCTGTATTTAATTTTGCATGTAATCACAGCAGCCAGATTGATATATGCGCAGCATTGGAAACAACAAGGTATACCACCGGAAGAAGAACTAATCGTTAAAATAATAGAATGTTCGGAAATGGACAGAATGACTATGATTCTAAAAGATAAAGGGGAAACGAAATATTATCAATGTTGGAACTTATGGTATGATTGGTTGAATAAGAGAAAGAAAGAAAGATTTATAAAATGTATGTTATATGTAAATATGTTGTATATATGTTATATTGTTATATCGTAACTCGTGCATATGTCTTGCTCATTATGTGTGGAACAAAAACAAAAACGTTTAATAAAGATTATTTAAAAAAAAATCTAAAAGGCATCGAAAGAAGGCACTTAATGTGGAGAAAAGCAAGCTTTTACACTTAGGCAGGAAAAACCAAAGGTACAAATACAGACTAGGCAAAACCTGGCACGAAAACAGTAATTGTGAGAGGGACCTTGGAGTCCTAGTGGACGATCCCTTAAACCTGAGCCAGCACTATGCGGCAGCAGCCAAAAAAGCTAATGCAATCCTAGGCTGCATTTAGAGAAGGATAAATTCAAGATCCTGTGAAATGTTAATACCACTTTACAATAGCCTTGGTAAGACAATTCTTGGAATATTGCATCCAGTTTTGGACACCGCATTACATAAAAAGAAAAGGTGCTGAGATTTTGGGGGGGGAAAGTGCAAAGAGCAACTATGATAATTAAAAGCCTGGAGACTAAAACATGCAGGAACTGGGTATGGCTAATCTAGAGAAAAGAAGGAGTAGGGGTAACATGATAGCCCTATATTTGAGGGGGTGCCACAAAGAAGAGGGGGTCAACTTCAGTGGTGGTATCCTACTGGTTCAGCCTGGTTCGTGCGAACCGGTATTGGTAATTTAAAGGGTTCACCGCACCGGTAAATACCCCCTCTGGCTGCCCCCCCCCGCCCCGCCCCGGGGGGG
>JANHJO010002165.1:156606-169372 GCA_032468235.1 Pseudoxyrhopus heterurus | reverse complement strand
CTGAAAATTAGTTGACTCGAGTATAAGCCGAGGTTGATTTTTCCAGCCCTTTTTGAGGGCTGAAAAACTAGGCTTATACTCAAGTATATATATGGTAAATCAAACTCTCTTTATATATGAAAACGTCAATTCAAAATCAAGATTAATTCACACAAACTTACAGTTCATTCCATGTTACTTATTGAATTAAAAGCCATGTTGGCTATTATATGCAACATATTTTTTTCAGTAAATATACTGTAAATGTCAAAAAAGAAATAAAGCAAACACAAGTTTTATGGCTGTTAATTCTTGCTACATTGACAGTTCCTGACTTTACTGTGAGGTAGCAAAGACTATTGCCATCCATGTGCATAAAAGTTAAGTATCACATTTATATTCATTATACATATATTATGAAGCTTTTAGGTAATGTATAATATATGTCATATGAAAAAAAATATTTTTTATGATGCTTAGCAAATCCCTTGATAATATGTTGCGGAACCTAAATGAGCCAAATCTAATATTTTGTCCCAAGTATGTATTTTTAAAAAAAAACTCTGGGAAAGAGTAAATTTTCAGCTACTGGGAATTGGTCAAATATTTTACAATGTAGGTGTCCTTAAAGTATGTTTTGCTATTAAGTAATTTTTTGATTTGCTTTTTTAAATTACTAAAACTATTAAAAATGATAGCTCTCATACAATTGGACAAAGTAATGGCCACAGTAGTTTTAGTTCAGTTTCATACTTAGACTGTTCTTTTTTAAAAAATAAAATGGGGAGTTATTTAAGATTCTATAATTTAAATAGACCTAAGCTTTTTTCTCCTCCAGCACTGAATGTTTTCATGTGATTAAAATTAAAACAAAACTATTTTTCCTCTCTCTTTTTAGTAAAGTTTTATTCCATTTAGCTCATGTGAGATTGATCTGCCTCTCAAGTGGGAAATGAAATTAGGGCTGATTTCCATAGCCTTATTATACAATAATCAGCAATTAAGGGGTATAAACAGATACACTATTATCTTTCTATATATATAAAAATGGCTCTCTCTGTGTGTGTGTATGTTTCAGCATAACTCTGGAACACCTCGAGCTATTTCAACCAACTTGGTGCACAGATGACTTACTCTCTGGAAACAAATACTGTAGGGGTAAGACACCCCTAACACACCTCAGGGGTGTGTGTTCTGACCCATTGGGGGTTTGTTCTGTGAAGATACAGTCTACAGCGCAGTGGAGTTACCATGGTGATGGCTTCACAGTACTCCACAAGAGGGCGTTTGTAACGGGACCTGCCTGCACCACTGTGAGACCAACACGACGTATGTCATGCAGAGACAACATTTCTTGACACTTCTGGGGGCACAGGGAAAACATTTTTAACTAATTTAATCGTCGCTGAAATCAGGGCTCAGGGAGAAGTTGCTCTTGCCATCACCTCTTCAGGAATTGTAGAGACGTTAATGGAAGGAGGGAGGACAGCCCATTCCGCACTTACATTGCCACTTCACATCACCATTCCTGTCTAATACAGGATTGGGATAAATAAATACCTGGGCAACGCCAGGTTATCGTCTAGTATTTTTATATAATTCATTATATTTTTAGGACATAATTAAAATTCTCTGCATAATTACTTGGAAGTAATTTCCACTGACACAACAATTACATGGTTTGTAAAAAGCACAGACTTTTCCTAAAAATTATTTAGCTATCTGTAGGATAACCTTTATTTTTTACTTTAAATTTTTGCAAATAGGTTATCATTTAGTAAGAGTGCTGTCAAAGAGTAAACACTATCCAGTCTCTGCTGGATTACTTTCCTCGTTCTTTTACAAACAATGATAATGCTAACCTTGTTAGCCCCTCATTCAATAAGTCTTCTGACGTATAACAACATTACTCCCTACACAGAAGAAAATAAGGACTCTTCCCAGTACACACTAAATATAATGAAGCAGTGTTTTCAGAAATGTGAGATCTTTTTTGTTGTTTGTGTGTGAAAGAAAGGGAGCATGACAGAGAATTTGTCCTTTTGTTACACTTCTATCTCCCCTTTCATTCTTGGATCTGAAGCAGTTTCCATTGGATTCCCAAAGGGTCTCTTACTAAATCCCAAATCAGAATTAGAACTCCTTAGTTTTCATGTAAGGATGCTATAACCAAATGCTTTCAGTTAATGTATCAGATTGCCTTCCAATTAATGTCACATAATTTTTAAAAAAAAATATTTAACATTCCTTTTTATAAGAATATTATTCCTTTCAATTCAGCAGCTGTTTATGCATATACAAAGAAATGAAAAAAAGTAAATAAAGCAAAATATTTTTTTTTAAATGTTTTACTTGGAAGAAAAATGGGAAGGAATGTTTTTGCCAAGTGGAAATGGTTGGAGTCAGCATGAAGCTGATTTATTTACATGTTTCTAAAATTATGAAGGAGAATCAAGAGAAAATAGCCTGTCTTTCTTTTCTTTCTTTTCCTTCCTTCCTTCCTTCCTTCCTTCCTTCCTTCCTTCCTTCCTTTCCTCCCTCCCTCCCTCCCTCCCTCCCTTGGGTATCTTCATAGAAAAAGGTTGCAGTTATAGTTTGTTTGATACAGGTCTATATACAAAAATATGTATCCTATTAGAGTGACATTCTGCATAGACTAAGTTGTATTCAGATATATGAACATAGTTCTAAATGTGTTTTGGGACAGAGTTCATACAGAAAAGGTGTGATTTTATCCCTGGTTATTGTGTTGGATAGGGTTAGCTCACCATTCAGTCTTGCACAGTAGCAACTTTCCAGCCTATATATGAGACTGTCTTATGCATTTGTTTCAGAAGGAAGTCTCAGTCTATTCAGTGAGATTTTCTTCCAGTTATATGTGCCTAAAATTGAAGCAATTTTCTGGTGTAATAGAAGGCCTTCACAACATCCTTCTTCTGCAAATAAATCACTCATTCCATTTTGCCTTTCTCCATGGAAAGTTTCAAAAGCCATTTGTTTCCCAGAGTGCTGCATCTATTCACATATGAGATATGCTTCTCCCTTAAGAATATTTCTTTGGCCAAAATGAAATGGAGCTGGTGGTTCATGTTTGATATACTTGGTACTCCAGGTGTCTATTCCAAAAGTTGTCTATTAGTGCATAAATGCATACTTTTTCACATTCGATTGAACTGGTTATTGGAGCTGGCTGGTTCTGTGCTTAATGCCCAGTAATGGGATAAAGCTTCCATTCATAAACAGAGAAGCTGGTGTTTGCCTTTTTGGCAGAATTCACAAATCAGTCACCAGTAATTGCAAAGCAAATGCAGTCACATACATGTATGGGGAATGGAAATGGAGAAGGAATGTTGTGGTGTACATATAAGTAAATTCTCTGAATTTGTTTTTGATCAACAATAAATTAAAATCTCTAGCATCTGAAATAGGGTAGAGGGTGAAATGAAAAATAGTGGCAGTCTCATTCCCAAAATAGCCATAGATAAAAGGTAAAGATTTCCCCTGTCCAGTCATTTCTGACTCTAGGGGGTAGTGCTCATCTCCGTTTCTTAGCCAAGGGAGCCAGCATTGTCCAAAGAGGTTTCAATGGTCATGTGGCCAGCATGACTATACGCCGAGACATACGGAACACTCTTACCTTCCCACCGAAGTGGTACCTATTTATCTCCTTGCATTTGCATGCTTTCAAACTGCTAGAATGGCAGGAGCTGGGACAAGTCATAAGAACTCACCCCATTGCACAGACTCAAGTCTTGAACCCGGGCTGTCAACTTTCCAGCTAACAAGTCCAACGTCCTTAACTGCTGAGCTATCATGCCCCTCTTAGCCATATATACCCCCTTGTAATATAGCATTATTAGAAAAAGCTCAGAGGGGTGGGTTGCTTTTGGATTTACCTTTTTCTTAAAAGGAAACAATAAGTCCCATATATTATCTACTGCCCTTTAAAATAATAGAATCCTTCATGCTAAAAACTTGGAGCTACATTCATGTTAGGACTGCTATGAGAAACAGTTTTTTTCCATAGTAGTGTGTGATTACCTCTGTTTTGCTATTTCAAAATTCTTCCTCAAAATAGCGTTCTCAGAATTCTGTAATCCCACAAAAATACGATTAACATCTTAAAATGGTATAAATGCCCAAATAATACATTTTGTTACATCAGATGTTGGTGAAACATTGTAGGCTTACAAAGATAGAGGTCCTCGAGTCAAGCTGAACTCTTTGTGACTAGAAGGATGAACTGATCATGTAAATTCATTATTCCTCAATTCTGCAAAATTAATCATCTGAAAATTAAGAGTCCGATTGTAAACATTCGATAAATGTTAACTGATGATGAGTAACCTTTTTCTTGCCTTATCGAATAGCTGTCAATGGACCTATGCATCCTTTGTTCTATTAATGAACATAGTATTACAGTGTCTTTGTTGCAATCATTAAATCACTAGTTCTCCTGTCAATCATCTATTTATGTCTTCTTAATAGAACCATGGATTATAATGGTAAATATAAATCCTTTTCCTGGAGCATAGCTCCATGCAGTGTTGGCTCTCTGCCATTGGAACAGTAACAATAGTGGCAATAAAAGCCAGGCTAACTACCAAAGATAGCAATAGACTTATATACCACTTCATAGTGCTTTACAGCCCTCTCTAAGTGGTTTACAGAGTCAGCATATTTCCCCCAACAACCTGGGTCCTCATTTTACCAATCTCGGAAGGATGGAAGGCTGAGTCAACCTTGAGCCGGTGAGGAGATCGAACTGCTGGCAATCAGCAGAATTAGCCTGCAGTACTGCATTCTAACCACTGCACAACCATGGCTGCTTATTCTAACCAATGTGCCACCACTTGGCAAAGATATTTGCCAAGTGACAAACTACAAGGGATATATCCCTGCTAAAAGTAGTAAAGAGCTCCTGTCATTTATTATTAATTATTAGAATTTTGTCTGCTTTTCTTTGATTTGCCTCCTTTCGGTTTCATTCAAAAATTTCACATAAGGATCTATTCTTCCATGCGTGCATTTCTTTTGATGACTATTCATGAGGGCTACTTCCATTTTGAAGGAATGTCCCATGTATTAAGTGCTGTCTCTGCTTTTCTATACAAGGAGCTTGTGAGGCATTGTGAACATACATGTGTGAAATTCGCAAAACTATTCATAGCGGTCACTATTTATAGCTTGTAACCTCCTTGAACAGCCAAGGTGAAATTGGATCCCCTTCACTCTTAGCTAAAAACACTTTTATTTTTGCATGTCCTGGAAAAAAGCCAATTTACTAGTTCCATTAACTTAATAAGGTTTGACAGCCTACACAACTTTTCTCATAATCTTTCTAGGGGTTTTAATGTGATGCTGTAAAATCATTTGGGTAGCTTCTAAGCTCATTCTGTTCCTAAAGAAACAAATTTCTGGTCTTTGAGGCAAAATAAAGATGACTTACAGGGATTTTCTTCTTTCTTCTTTTTTTCTGACACAAATACTACATTTACACATTTATTATTATTTAATATGAAGATATATTTGATGTAAATTTCTGTATTACAGTATATGCTTCTGAGTGATGAATTCAACATCATGAACTCTTGAAGAAATTTAATTGTTGATAGTAAATAATTATATGCAGCAAAATTGTGAAAAAGTTTATACTGAATAGTTTATATTGATGTCAATGTAATTATTTACACAAGGTGAATTTTTTTCTGATTTATAATACATTTTAGTGGTTAGTACCTGCTGAAACTTTTGTTGTGCTATGAAAACCACAACCAGGCATGACATTTCAACAAAGTTCTCCCATTTACTGAAAAGGATAGTCTTGCAGAGAGTAGTTTGTAGTCACAAGGTAGATTTTTTTACATGTTCCTTGATTCCTTCATTTCAAAATAATTGCCTTTTGAAATATTACAAATTCTAGTAAAGATATTAATTTTGAGTATGCTTAATAGTATTGCAATTTTTGCATTGTTGGGGGCAATATGCTGACTCTGTAAACTGCTGAGATAGGGCTGTAAAGCACTGTGAAGTGGTATGTATATAAGTCTAAGTGCTATTGCTATTGCTATTGCTATTAAACAAAAAAGGCCATGGTCTACAGCAGGGGTCACCAAACCTAGCACCAAACCTGAAGACTTGTAGACTTCAACTCCCAGAATTTCCCTGGCTGAGGAATTCTGAGAGTTGAAGTCCACAAGTGTTAAAAGTTGCCAAGTTTGGAGACTCCTAAGCTACAGAAATAGGTTAGCACAAAAAATCAGGGGGCGATTTATATAAGACTGACACATGTGGTCATGGATGTCTTTAAGCTATAGGGTACAACGCTTTCTCAAACCAGTTTATTCTGGAACATTTAATTGTACCCTTACATAGATTAGTAATTGTCACACGAAACAATTTTAAGTGTATAGCATAATCTGGGTAACAATGGGTTTTTATCAATATGGCTGATCATCAGCTTTTAGCCATCAGACCAGCAGCTTTTAGCCAGCATAGCTAGTGGTTAGAAATAATAGGAGCTGTAGCGCAGAGTCACATATTTCCCACTCTTGCATTAATAACAGTAATTATTCTATATACATCAGGCAGATGTGATTTATAGGTTTAAGCCTTTCTTTTAAACATAAAGCAAGCCATCAGATAATGGAATTAAGACAGAGTCAAATATCAGTCCCAGAGTCAGCTGGATCCATAATGACAACTCAATACATCAAAAGAATTTCAGGGCATTGTAGTGGTTTTAAAAATACCAAGAATTCAGTCCTAGAACACTCTACAATGCAAGGATCCACACAGTCAATTACCGGAGTACTGAAAATAAATAAGCTGCTTCCAGACCACGGTTATCTTCAGATGGTGAGCTGTATCTCAAAAGTTATAAGCATTAATTAAGCTGAAATGCATCAGTTCTCACTAGGGTTTGGGTCTACTCTGGAGCAATATTGAAGCCTGAACTTCCAACAACTCCTACTTGCAAGCATACAATTCCTGGCCTCTCAGACTATATAGCAATAGCACTTAGATTATATACAGCTTCATAGTGTTTTACAGCCCTCTCTAAGTGGCTTAAAGAGTCAGCATATTGTCCCCAACAATCTAGGCCCTCCTTTTACTGACCTCGGAAGGATGGAATTAATCCCGAGCCCATCAATATTGAATTCCTGGCCGTGGGCAGAGTTAGCCTGCAGTACTGTATTCTAACCACTCCGCCGCCACAGCTCCTAGTAGTGGTTTGAAGATTTCCATGTTAGAATTTGGAACTGCCAAGGTATATGTTTGAAAGCGAATATCTCCCCACTGTTTGCTGAGCTAGGTCCAGCTGTAAACATTTGTTGGATTTAGAACTGTTTACCAGCTGGACCTTATAAATCAAGGGAAGCCATGACTCAGTGATCCGTGCAAACTATACATGATTTTAATTACTTAAAAATATGCAAATTAGTATGCAATATCACATATACCACTTTCCATTACTTTTCCCTCTGATAGGAAAAAACTGGAGTTCCCATACTTTTTCTCAAGACTGCAGTGCATCTTACACGTCCAAAAATACACAGTGAACTTGTTTAACATTCTTATGCATTATAGGCCTCATGTACATAAAAGAAAATACAGTATATAATACAAAATACAGTACAGCACAGTGGTCCCCAACCTTGGCAGCTTAGGCTGGTGTGGGGACAGGGGAACCAGGCGGCGCATGTAACTCAACTCACACAAGCGGTGAACCAGGGTGCATGTGCATGCACACGCCAGTCCTCTGTTTGCACTAGTTGAGCTGCATGAGAGAGAGTCGAGCTGCGCACGCGTGTGCACTCCTGCCTGCCTCTCTAACGGCCTAGTTCCGAATATGCTATGTCCCAGCAGTGGGCTGTAGCCCGGGATTTGGGGATCCCTGGTATAGTATGCTAATACATATTATATTGTAGTCCCACAATAAACAAACACTTAGGCACCTAGGCCAAGGGGCATATTTTTCCCTGGTGAGCTGTCAGTGTAAACATTGAAGCTCCATGAAGCTACTCAGCTCCAAGGGATTGAAATATCTTCTGGAAATATTGGAGTGTGTTTGTGTATATCTGAGAGAGTAGGACAAGGTATGAAATCCCATTAAGTGAATGTAATTCCACTTTGACTGATGCTGGATGGAATACTTTGTTAATGCAAACACTAAAGATGAGATTGTTATAAAATGAAGATAAGAACTAACCAATGTATTTTACAATCTCAAAATTTATTTTGAGTCAAGAGGATGCTAGTTATTACACTATAAGACCCTGAAGGACACTTCTTCCAATGCATGTGCCTATTTTTCTCTTTACACACACTCATCCAACAACTTTGAGTGACAGCCTAGGAATGCGCCTTCTTTCTGGTGGCCCCCTCCGAGGACAAATATGATCAGGATTTATTACTATCCTTTTAGCAACAAAACTTTTTGTTTTCCCAGCTTATTTAATAACAACTCTCTTGCTGGTACAGATCCTTCTTTATTTTATTTCTGATGCTTTCTTTTTTGCTTTATGGTAGGTTGCTTTAATTGTTTGTTTAACTTACTGTTTTTTACATATGTATTTTTAGTTGCTTTGGGAATTCAATTTATACAGCTGCCTTAAGTTTACATTTTTCAGACACTCATTTTGAAATATTTTGTATGCCACCCTGGAAAAAGCTTGTTTTGAAGGGCAGTATGTAAAGCTCTTGAAAAAGTAAAATAAATAAAATCTGTGTTTATGTTTATTTGGAGTAGAATTTATTTTTGTCCTTCAAAAATATATTCAGTGTATCTGATAAATAAAATAATAGTATGTTTGAACAATTGGCTCTAACAGGCTGATTAAAAGAATAAAATGGCACAGATTTTATACTGGGAGAAAAGAAAAAGACACATTCAGAATCAACAAAGCAACTAATCCTCTTTAGAAGACCATTTTATGCTAAACATCCCCAGCCACATCTCCAGAAATTCGTACTTTTTATGGGCAGGCTTATGTTGGAGAAGATGTCCCTTCAAATAGGGGCCCATGCACTTTTACAGGGATTTGGTGCATAATGGAATTTGTTTGGACATTCCTGCAGAAATAGGTCCTGAAACATCTCTGTTTCATGAAGAAGAATGTAACCTACATAAAATAGGTAAACACAGAGAGTGAGATCCCACATACCATTTAATTCAGATAAGTAACTGGAAGTACCCTGATTTCAAAAGAGTGGTAATGATCACCCAGCCTCTACTATGAGCTCATTCTGAGAAGAGCAAGCCACTCATTGAGGACTTTTTTATTCTGGAATTACTTTTGTTTTGTATGATTATGTTGTGTGTTTTTTTAAAAAAATTAAGTTTCATTGTGCTTTGCTTAAGAATTTTTTAAATGTAAGGGACTCTGAAAGCCAAATTAATATTCTAATAAATTAATTAAAATAAAGTCAATAAATAACATGATTCGGTGAATTCCACTAAACTCAGCAGGACTTATTTCTGAAAAAGGGCATAATGTAAAAAACTATAAAGACATTTCATTATCTCTAGCTTTAGACTCAGGAGAAATATTTTTAAAATGGCATCTTTTCATTGGGTTTATTTTGAATGTACATACCATATTTACATTATGGATAGTCTAAAAATATATATCCTGAGTATATATCATGAAATAACATTATCTCCCATTATTCTAAATAATCTGAGGCAAAAATAACATTAACATAAGTAATCACATTTTACTTATTCATAATATTAGTTATTTTAGTTTACTTTTGCATTGATATATCTAGGATAATCTTTATCTTACAACAAAGCTTGGCTAGAAAAATGTCTCAGCAGTTTAATATGAAAATTGTTGCTTTGCTTGTTTATATATAAATCTTGCATAAGTAAGAAAAAAAGCACTAACAAGTAATGGAAAAAATAAATCAAAAGAAGAAAATATTCTGTGTTAAAATCATTTGCAAGTGTTTCTTCCACATAGTTAATACAATTTGCTTTCTCTTTGCCCAGAAACACTATAGTGCTCTTGGGAGAGAGAAAGATTATGTCCAACCTGCACTGTAAAACCTTTTGCTGGCAAGATTATACTATTTATATGCCAAGACTACATTTTTCAGTCTCATATAACCATTCATTACTTCAGATTCTGAAAGAAAACAGAGCTATACTGTATATATATATAATCAAGATTGATTTTTAAAAACTGGGTGTAGGGATCCCTGAATTTAGACTCATTGGTTATCTTGAGAATACAGGTTCTAGTTATGGATTCTACATACTGAAATATCCTTGTATAAAATGGTGTATTATGACTCTTGGGTTTATGCCAAAACTGCCTCTTTTGTTATCCTTTCTACATTTTTAGATACCCTCTACTCAACTTCATCTCGGACTATAAAATTGTGTGTGTGAGAGAGGGAGACAGACAGAAAGAGAGTATAATCTTATTCTAGTAATAACCAAAAACAGTGTTGTAACAAGAAGCTTCTCTTCATACGATAAAATTTAGGTATTTCATAATGCTTTGATTCAGTGGTGGGATTCAAATTTTTTTACTACCAGTTCTGTGGGCGTGGCTTGGTGGGCGTGGCTATGTGATTGGCCAATCAGAGGTGCTATTTGCCACGGTCAGCCAATCAGAGGTGGTATTTGCCGGTTCTCCAAATTATCGCTACCGGTTCTCTGGAACCTGTCGGAACTAGCTGAATACCTCTGGAAATGTTATGAATATAGTACACTTGGACTTCAGTACGGCTTTTGACAAAGTAGACTATAGCCGAGGTCTTGGTCAGGTAGAACAATGTGGGATATACAGTGCTACTACCAGACAGATTCACAGTTGGCTGACCAACTGCATTCAGCATGTAGTTCTCAATTGAGCTATATCTACATGGAGAGAAGCATGCAGTAGGATATCTCAAGGGTCTGTCTTGGGCCTGGCTCTTCAACATCTTCACAAATCATCTATTCTAGATGAAGGGATAGAAGGGGAACTCATTAAATTTACAGACAACATCAAACTGGGGGGAATTGCCAATGCTTTGGAAGATGAATTCAATATTCAGAAGGATCTTGACAGACCTGAACATTAGGCCCTATCCAACAAGATGTAGTTCAGTGATGAGAGAAGTAAGGTCCTGCACTTAGGTAGAAAAAACGAAATGCACAGGTTTAGAATAGGAAGCAGCTGGCTCAACGGTAGTAAATGTGAGAGGGATCTAGGTGTCCTGATGGATCACCACTTAAGTATGAGTCAGCAGCATGCTGCAGCTGCCAAAAATCTAACCCAGTTCTAGGCTGCATCAACAGAGAAATAGCATCAAGATCATGATAAGTAATAGTACTGCACTGGTGAGACCACACTTGGAATACTGCATCTAGTTTTGGTTACCACAGTTCTAAAATGATACTCATACCCTAGAACAGGGGTGTCAAACTCAAAGCCCGCAGGCCAAATCCAGACCTCTGGGTGCTTAGATCTGGCCCACAAGGCCACCCTGGAAACAGCGGACTGTCCCATGGTGCCTCTGCCAGCAAAAACGGAGCTTGGGAGGGCTGCGCAGTCCATTTTTGGTTGCGACTGCCTCATGCAGTGCTCTGCCAGCAAAAACGGAGCTCAGGAGGGCCACAGCCCAAAATGGAGCTGAAAATGGAGCAGGAAGCCGTCCCAGCTGAAAATGGAGCCAAAAATGGAGCACTGGCAGAGCGCTGCAGGAGGCCATCACAGCCGAAAATGGAGCCAAAAACTGAGCTCCAATTTTGCTGGCAGAGTGCTAGCAAAACAAACTACTAGCAAAAGTGGAATTAGATCACACAAGTGATGAGCTGGCCACGCCCACCCCAGCCCTCTGAGGTCAAACACAACCCTGATGTGGCCCACAATGAAATAGAGTTTGACAACCCTGCCCTAGAAAGGGTGCAGAGTAGAACCACAAAAATGATAAGGGATCTGGAAGCTAAATCATACAATGAACTGTTAAGGGAACTAGGTATGTTTAGCCTAATGAAGAGAAGGCTCGGATAAGAATGATATCAGTCTTTCAATATTTGAAGGGCTGTCACAGGAAGAGGGTGTTGATTTACAGGGCAGGACAAGAAGCAATGGATGGAAGCTTGTCAGAGGGAGATTCAACCAGGAAATAGGAATTTCCTAACAGTAAGAACAATTAATCAATGGAAAAGCTTGCCTCCAGGGGTTGTGATGCTTTTCAAGGTTTTCAAGAAAAGATATTTTTCGCAGATGGTATAAAAACTCTTGCCTTGGGCAGGGGGTTGGACTAGAAGACCTCCAAGGTTCCTTCCAGCCCTATGATTCTGTGAAAAGATTGCAAACAGCGATTATCCGATCATAGAGAGGCTTGGCAAACAGATTGCCAAAAAACCCAAACTATAATCATGGGATTGTGAATACATGGCACAACATTTTACAATAGCTGGAAGTGCTTTAGAGGCTATAAAAAAAAACTTTTCCGAGGTTATTGTAACTTTGATGACTACCTGTAGTGATTTTGTTTTATTTTACTTTTAAATATGTTTTAAGAAACATATACATTCAATAATTGAAAAGAAAAAAATAATATACTTTTTTCTTTTCATATAAATAGCAATAGCAATAGCTATTATTACTAGTATTTATATACTGCCTATCAGGGCTTGCAACCCTCTCTAAGCGGATTGCCCCCAACAATCTGGGTTCTCATTTTCCCTACCTCAGAAGAATGGCAGGCTGAGTCGACCTTGAGCCTGGTGGGATTTGAACTTGCTAAATTGCAGGCAGCTGGCAGCTAATTACAAGCTTCT
>JANHJO010002165.1:114429-126095 GCA_032468235.1 Pseudoxyrhopus heterurus | reverse complement strand
TTTAAAAAAACATTCTAATAAAAGTACGCTACTGGCACTCATTCAGCTTAGTGCTCAAATCAGCTTATATACAAAAGGATTTACATGAAAAGGAGAGATTTGCCACCTAGAGTTCTTAAAACTATGTAATTTGAATGCAAAGAGTCAATAGTCAGTTAGAAATAAATCCAACCTAAAAAATATTAGAGGTCCGCACAAAATGAAAAATATACACAGAACTCATAATTGTGGCTCTGAGGTTTGAGTGTGTCATTATCCAGCCCATCTGTAACATTTTGCTAGTCCAGATTTTATCCAAGAAAAAAAATATTCGAAGGATTCCTATGGTGTCTCCAGGGCAAGAATGGTGCATCTTGCTCCTCTTTCCCTTCTTCCTCCACATGATCTGTGTACCACCTTTCCACCAACCTTTCCCAAGGCTTTCTCTTCTCAATAGCTGCCACACTTCCCAACGACCTCGGATAGGGAGAAGTTTTGGATTGATGGTATTAAAGATATTGTCGCACAATGCAATCTGTTCCAAGTAAAGCAGCCTTTTGTAAGTTACTGGTGGTGATTTTGTCAACACCAGCAGGGTTCAAGTGATGCTCCAGATGTTTCAGGATTGCACCCAAAGTGCCTATTATTATTATTGTTACTATCTTTGCTTTCTCTTGCCCCAGTTGTTCTACTTATTTGCAGGTCTTTGAATATTGTGATTTTATCCAGTTCTCTCTCTTCTCTTTCTCTTCTGTTCTACTATCTCCAAATACTGCCACATCCGCTACCCAGCTTTGACTTGCTTTGTTGACTTGCTATCAATTTATATCTCAGTCACCTTCTCTCAAGGTTAAGTGTACCCAACTCTTTTTTCATAGATTTTACTTTTTGTTGTCCCTTGATCATCTTTGTTGTCCTTCTTTGAACTTGTTCCAGTTTTTCTGAATCCTTCTTCAAGTATCATGCTCAGAACCATCCCAGTTTTCTAGAAGTCTGATGAAAGCAGAATAGAGTAGAATCTGTTAATTTGGAAATTTTATTTACATAGTTATAGCTTGAATTCTTTGAAACCAGAATCATACTGCTACTCATCTTCAATTCATAGTTAACTCCTATTCCAAAATCTTTTTTTTACAAATAACAGTTATCAGATCAAGTTTCCCAAATCCTATACTTGTAGGATTGTTTTTTGTTTCCTATATAAATAACTTAGCACTTGTCTATTAAATTTCATTTGGTTACTTTCATCCCATTTCACCAACCTTTCCAAATTGTTCTGAATTTTAGGGTATTAAATATCCCAACCAATTCATCTTCAGATTTTATAAATACTCTCTTCTCCAAAATATTAAAGATAATATTGAAGAGAGGGAACTGAACAAATCCTTCTGGCACTCACATTGTAACTTTCTCTGGTCTGATGAGGAACTATTTATTATTAGATTAATTCTGTCATTTTGTATATTGTATACTTTCCAAAATCATTACCTCAATACATTAACATTGCCAGGACATATATGGTTCTGTATTGACCATAGCAACTGTTCTGTTTCTGGGAAGCTCTTTGGATTTTCCTTTTTCTTTTTAGTTCGTTTATGTTTGACATTTCAGAGATGTAACAAAATGATTTTAAAATAAGAGGAAGGAATTCAATCAAATATATATATCCAAAATTAAAGAAATTAAGCCTAACTTGAGGTTGTTGAGAAGAGATCACAGACAGACTTTCTTGTCTTCTCAAGAAAGTTTCCTCAAATAATTTTTAAAAAACATCAAAGTTTTCTTTAAGGCTTGCAAGGGTCAATGCTGGAAGGAGACCTTTCTTAACTGAGGCTCACTAATAGAAGCTTTTTCCTTGTCCTTTGTCAGTCTGGTTTTTCAAACTAGCAAGCACCTGAAGAGTCCAGATCAGCGTTTCTCAATGTTGGCAGCTTAAAGATGGGACTTCAGGGACTTCAACTCCCAGAAACCCCCAGATAACATGCTGGTTAGAAATTCTTGGAGTTGAAATCCACATTTCTGAATATTGCCAAGTTTGAAAAACAGTGGTCTAAATTACATAGCTGCAGATCATTTAGATCAGGGGTGTCAAACTCACGGCCCACAGGCCGGATGCGTCACGTGCTGGCCCTGCCCCACCCAGTTTAGCCAAAGGGGAAAAAGTCCCGATATGTCACGTGACAACGCCGAGACGACGCGAGTTTGACCCCCTGCTTTAGATGATCTTATAAAATTTTATAAAAAGAATAAGCAGCACTGAAAACCAACCCACACGTGCATTTCAAAGGAAGGAAAAACTTTTTTGTGCATATACCTAAATATGCTTTCCAGGTCAATTTTTGTTGGATATTTAAAATCAAAATGTTATACATTGGCTGTAAATACAAAATCCCCACAATCAAACTTTGGTTTTCAATGAGGGGTATATTTTAGTTCAGGGACATTTTTATATATAGGGGGGGGGGGTGAATGCTAAATGACTGGAATTTGGGATGGATAACAATTTTCTAGAAAACTGATATTGCAAATCTTTTTCTGTGAAAGTTATTCAATAAAAATACCCCTGGCAAATAATACTTCATGTTATTAATGTCAAGTATTTGTTCAATTGACTTCATGTTTGATTGTTGTATTGTAACATTTTCTGAACCCAAATATCTGTTTCTTTCAAAAATTACATGGAAATTTCAATATTTCTGGATATTTCTATATTTATCCCCCCCTCTCTCTCTTTGTGTTTGTGTGTGTGTGTGTTTGTGTGAACTAAGCGAAGTATGTGAGTGAAAGAGCATAGAAACCTAGGGATAGTGTCCTGAGGCTTAAAATTCTGTCCTTGGATTGTTTGTTTGGTTTGCTTCAAAAATAATTTATTTGATTTCATTTGAGAATTTGTTTCTATTCTTTTTATTCAAATCTACAAATAATGTCTTGTGTTTTTAGTGCAAGATCATGCCTCAGAGAAGTATACATCTATCTGCATTTTTTCAGGAACTGTATTAAAGAAGAGGCATTCTTCTTAATGAAAATTTTAAAAAATACATTTATGTCCCTTTGAACAATTGAAAATGTTTCACACGGAAGTGCCAGAACTTTGCAGCAAATCCAGCCAATCACTAAATAGAACGCCTCCCAAAAAAACCTTCTGCCCTCTAGTGGTTGCCAGGATATTTTCATCCCAGATGGGATAGGCGTCTTTAATGCTGGTTATGTCCCAGAGTCTTACCACAAACACAGTACTGCGTGTTTTGGCATGACTACCTGCAGCAAATTTCTGTTCTAAAGGCCTACTTTACTCTGATTACACTCAGTCACGGAAAGCAGTACAGTATCTTAAGGCAGCCCAGGCTGAGGCTGGTTTCTTTGAGAAGCCAGATGGTACATGCCATGTGCAATTTATGTCAAAGCCAGTTAACGTTGAACTGCTGCAGAAGGATTTTCTGCTCTCTTCCTCTTCACCTCCACCCCGCCTTCTCAATCTTAAATCAAATCGTGTATTTCATCGTATCACAGTTAATGTATTCTGCAGCTGCTTTGGTTAAAGGGCAGTAAGTGGTCCTTGAGTAGAAGAACAGATACTCAGTTACCAAGAGATAATTAGATAAGCCAGCTGTCACTTTATACTTTCTTAAATGTACTAATACTACTATTTTTGGCTGCACATCTCTCTGTAGAGCTTAATAAGAACAGACTTGTGAAAGAGCAAGAAAGGATGTGAGAAGGAAACTTTTATTGCATCTGTAATGGCGTTAGATCCACAACAAGGTGTAGAGCTCTCTTTATGCCATGCCAGCTGAAGATAAATTCTGAGAGATTTAAGCCTGTAGAGATCTTGAGCAGGGGTATGCTTGGAGGAAAAAAAGAGTTAATGGAATAAAAAACTGGACAACTAGGAGGAAATGCTGTACACATAGTGCTCGACTTATGACCACAATTGAGCCCCAGATTTCCATTGCTAAGTGAGATATTCGTTAAGTGAATTTTACCCCTTCTATGACCTTTCTTGCCACATTTGTTAAGTGAATCGCTGAAGTTGGTAAGTTGATAAGTGAATCCTGCTTCCACCTTGACATTGCTTATCAGAAAGTTGGATCCCAGGACTCTGCAACCATCATAAGTATGAGTCAGTTGCCGAGCATCTGAATTTTGATCACATGACCATGGGGATGCCGCAATGGTTTTTCACACCGCAAGTGTGAAAAGCACATAAGTCACTTTTTTCAGTGCCATTGTAACTTCAAATGATGATTAAATGAACTGATGTAAGTCGAGGACTACCTGTATTTAAAAGTCAACATTTTATTTAGAGATATGTCTGTATCTCTCTCTCTCTCTCTCTCTCTCTCCATCGAAGCTCTTCACATTATTGAATTAGCTAGGAGGCAGTAGCATTAAAAATTCTACAGACCACCACAAATATTAGCACAGAAAATATATTTAATAGCCATGGAATAGCACTTAGCATTTAAACTTATATACCTCCCCATCATTCTTTACAGAACTCTCTTGGTGGTTTACAATGTCAGCATATTGCCCCCAACAATCTGGGTCCTTATTTTACCGACCAAGGAAGGATGGAAGGCTGAATCTACCTTAAGCCCCATCAGAATCGAACTCCAGGCTGTGGCCAGAGTTTGCCTGCAATACTGCATTCTAACCACTGCGCCACCAGGACTCTTAAAAAATATTTAAGCAGACCGCATTCTTTCTTTATCATTTCAAACAAAGATTCCACACAGAGATTTTATTCTCTCTGTCCTACACAGTAGCAAGTAGGAGCACTGGAACTGTGCAGAAGAGGAGAATATAACAAACTCCTGATAACCATATAATGCTAAACTAAATAGTGGTTATTACAGAAAAACCTACCAATTTTATTTTAGATACTCATAAAATCTTTGGGATGCTTACAGTTTATGTTATTTATTTTTTAACAAGAGAAGAAATATATGAAATTGTAGCAACCTTCTTGTCACATTAATTTTAGTTATCATAGAATCAACTATCTGCAAATAATCTATTTGAAAACAATTTCTAACCACAGAAGTAAGCAAAGTGTATTATCACTAAAAAAAAAATTAATAGAATGCCTAACATTATTAAATTAAATTCAAAATATCATCTTGAAAGTTGTTAGGGATCTGAAAGTATAATTTGAGAGGTAGAGTTTTATCATCTAAAGAGGATCTGGTGTCTAAATAAAATCATTCCACAATTACTATATGACACACTAGCAGCATACAAATATCAAAAACCAGTACATATTTGTTCTGAATAATCTGTGGTTAATATAGATTTATATTGCTAGCTGATGATTACCCAGTCTGACAACAAGATTAAAAAATATTCTCTGGGTTTTTTTCAGCTGTCAGCTTTGAAAACCTAATTAAAACCACAAGACTTCTTGCACGTTTAGAAATGCAATTTAGGTAAACTTCTCCTATCAAGATCTGTACAATAGCTGTTTATCTTTAGGAAGAATAAGAGTCTGCTGCAAAAAGAGCAAAGTCTTACCTTTTTTTTAATTTAGATACTTATGCATAGATAAAGACCCTACACCTTAAGATACTATGTGTACAGCGATGGGTTTCAAAAGATTTTCCGCGGGCACACACACTTCACATGTGCATGCGCAGGGCTTAAACACCACCCTCTGTATCAACGCTGGTGAGCTGTGCAGGTGCGCCTAACGTGTGTGCATGCCAAACATGTGCTTCGCGCCAAACACACTCAGAGACTGCCCTCTGAATCAACGCTGGTGAGCTGTGATGTTTTTTAGCTCAGCTGAGGTGCAGCAATCCACTCTCCGCACGAATCAGCTCAGCTAATAAACAACAGAATATAGGAGACGTAAGAGCGGGGTCGAGTGGGTGGGGCCAGCCAGAGGTGGTATTTGCAGGTTCTCTGAACCAGTCAAAATTTTCCCTACTGATATGCCAGAACCGGCTGAATATCACTTCTGCATGTATAAAGGAAACTACCTTGAGATATCAATAGAAAAAACAAAATGTCATATGCAAAATCTAGACCATAGCAGAACACCAAACCCAAAATATTTATTAAGAGAAAAATAAGATGATAAAAAATAATGTACAGATAGTCCTTAATTTACGACCATTTGTTTAACAACAATTCAAAGTTACAATGGCAGTGAAAAAAGTGACTTATAATCAATCATCCTTGTACTTATGACTATTGCAGTGTGCCCATAATCACATAATCAAAATTTGGGTGCTTGGCAACCAACATATATTTACGACAGTTTCAGCCATTTGCAACCTTCTCAGAGAGCTTCTGACAAGCAAATGGAGGAAACCGGAGCCCTGGTGGCACAGTGGTTAGAACATAGTATTGCAAGCTAACTCTGCCCACACCTTGGAGTTCAATCCTGATGGGCTCAGGTTGACTCAGCCTTCCATTCTTCACAAGATCAATAAAATGAGGCACAGATTCATGGAGGCAATGTAAACTGCCCAGAGAGTGCTGTAAAGTACTATGTGGCAGTATATAAGCCTAAGTGCTATTTCTATTGCTTAACAGCTGTGTGATTTGCTGGCAAATGGCATGGCCTATTCTCTGAGATTTGTAAAATAGTAAAATAAATAAAATTGTAGGATACAGAAGAAAAACTAAATTTCTGTTCTGTTGACACAAATCATCTTCTAGTTATTCACCTCTAGTGGCCATCTGGAAACCCAGGTCTTACTTATTCTCCAGAAGGTCATGAGATGTGCTCCCTTCTTACCTTGAGGATAAGGTGTGCTAAAAGAAGGGAGCAGCCACCAAGAATGCTACCTCCATGTCCCCTTTCTTCATATCTCCTGATAGGAGAGGACCTTCAATAGGTGTGTTCTATTCACTGTAAATTGGGTCAGAATTTACATAGAATTAGTGGTCTCTAAGATGCTCAGACTGTGAGCGGTTTTAAGATTTTTAGGTAACAACCAACCCCTTGAATTACACTTGCATCTCCCTAGTATTATAGGACAATATTTGTATTAAAAATGTTAAAGATAAGAACATTTCTCAATTCCCAAAGATTTTGTCATCTTATATTGACATAATGATTGGGGCAATTAATGGTGGCTTGATCATAAAGATCGATCTGGTTTATCATTTAGCATTTGATCATAACCTTCCAGTTATGAAATTAAGTACTCTTTCTAAATCCTTCCTTCTTCTTGATGCTCTCTTATTTGAGGCCAATGTAAGTCAATTAACAAACAGAGAAACATATAAATTATATGTGTCTTATACACCTGTGAACACTCAAAATACTGAAGGTTTTGTCAGCTTTGAGCATTCATGCAAAAGTAGAAGGCTACAATTTGAGCAATAGTCCTATGAAAACATTTCATTCATCTCCAACCAGGTCTGGCGCAGTGCTAAAATCCTTAAATAAATATGGGGTGAAATGTCTTATTGCATAGCATGTCAAAGTAAAACAAACACACTTTCATATCCACTTCTTTCTGCTCAGGAATGCCCCAGGTCACAAGGAGGTATTTTAATTGATCTGGATTTTGAATAGATTTCTTGCCAACCTTTCAGTTGCTACAGGTGTATCTCTCATGTGGTCAGTGGCTATGTGGTACAAAATTATTTGACACACCAAACAAAAACATAGAAAAACTATACAGAAATGGGCCTTGTGTTGCAAAGAACATCAGCCTTGGGTTTTCCTCTCTAGATTTTTTCCTGCAGACATTAACAAATAAAGTTAAAAGTTTTGTGTTCTAAAGCTTACAAGCTAAGTTACATACATGTTGTGAGACAAAAATGAAGAGATGGAGCCACAATTATAATATTAAAAGTTAGGAGTATTTCCAGTTACGTTTTGCATAAAAACAACTTAGAATGGAGAATTCAGGCTCAGCGGTGGGATAATCATTGTTCTAGAACAAGTAATTTTGGGGAGCAAAAGGATAACAGACTACTTATACTTACTGAAATATGATGTATACTTATTCTTTATTAACATTAAGTTGGTTGTTCTTAATGTAATTACAAAAGTTTAACATCCTTTTTCCAGTATCCATGATAGCCAAGTCCCTCAAATGATATTTTCATAGAATTATAGAGATAGGAGGGCTCATTCAGATCAATGAAAATAACTGCTCAGTGCTGGAATTCAAATTAAAATATCCAGGACAGATCTCGTATCTAGTCTCCATTTGAACACATCCAATTAAGGGTAGCCCACCACCTTTCTGGATAACGGATTCCACTGTAGAACTGCTCTTAATTGTTTGAAAGTTTTTAAAAAATCCTACTTTAATCTGTTTTCCTGTAGCATTATTCCATGCCCTACATTCTGGAATGAGAGAAAACAGATCCTAACTTTCTTCCATGTGACATCCTTTCAGGTATTTGAAGACTGTTTTCATATTCCTTCTCCCCTCTTAAGAATAAACATATCCAACTCCTTCCATTTTTCATTATAAAACTTTCTAAGTTTCTAATCCCTTGTGATGGATTGCGGGGTTGATTCAGAGAAGGAGGAGGAGAATGCTGAGCTGCTACAGAAAAGACATTTGAGTCCTGGTAAAGCAGAAAGCATGAAAAAAAAATTAACAATCTGCCCTGATCATGTTAGGTATAAGCTGAAGCAGAGAAGGGTTTTGACAAGCTTTCAGGATTCTGTTACAGTCCCCTGACTGAGTTAAAATACATTCCAAAACTCACCTTGACTTTTGTATCCTGATCTTGCCTACCTCATCACTAGATAGTCTGTGTTGCCCTTCTCTGAACCTATTCCATCAGTTTGTCTTTGACTGATAATTTGCTGTAAAATGGGAAAACAGAAAAAAAAATAGATGGAAAGTACCTCCTCCTTCTTTCCTTCCTTTGGAGACATTCAACAACTTCTCTTAGGCTTAAAACAAGAGAAAAGTAAACAGAGCACACTTCCAAAATCCTGGTGATACATTTTCCTTGGGGATAAGATTAATAGCAATAGCAGACTTATATACCATTTTACAGCTCTGTCCATGCAGTCAACAATCTGGGTGGGTCATTTTATTAATCTCGGAAGGATGAAAGGGTAAGTCATCCTTGAGTCAGTTAGAATCAAACACCTGGCAGTGAACAGTGAGTTAGCCTGCAATACTCTATCCACTGTGCCACCACTGCTCTTATTAAGATGACTCATATCAAAATGTTGACTGGGAAAACCATGCATATTCTATTGTTCATTAGGATTCTAGGTCTGATAGAGCAGAGTTTCCCAACCTTTCTGGCTTTGTGGACTGGCGGGGGGGGGGGAAGAGAGGATAGTTCCGGGTGAGCAGCGGGCGAGCATTTGTGCAAATGGAGAGTATTTGCACATGCTTGCCTGCTGCTTGCGCTAGGAAGAATGCACACACATGTTCACCAACCACTTTGGGTGGCCCAGTTTTGAACAGCTCATGGCCCACTAATGGGCCATGGACCAGGGGTTGGGGACCCCTGTGATAGAGCCAACCCAATCCCCAAATAGTCAGTGGGAGATCCTTGATGTGCTGGCTGAATCTCTCTTGTTCCACCTGGTAAATTCTGAGCTTTAGAGAAAGGATATGTTATCCCTGTTTATCCCAAGTCAGCTCATAAGCATTTGATCTATTTTTTAATGGTTTGCAGCATCTATAATTTATTCTGCCATTTCTGGCTCCGAGGGTATCCAGTAGCGTTAGTGGAAATGGCTATACCATCTGTGATATTTCCCTACAGCATTTATTCTTTACTATTATATTAATGAGCTTCATTAAGTCGTGAAAAAGAGCTTACTTGAGCTAAGTGAAGCCAGGATAAAGAAGGGAGCTCAGCTGTCAGCATTTATTCACCACCTGCTTAGGAAACCCAGGAAGGATCCACCTGATTCTACAGCCATTGTTTAATCCCTACAAAGGAGGATATTGGTATAAAGCAATAAAACCTGAGAAAAGTACAATCTAATTATAGTAGTATTCGTTGTTGAAGATGATAGTTTTATATAACAACAAATTGCATGCCTATACTGGGGAAAAGAAAGAAAAAACTTCTTTGTCTCCTGTGTCTGTGTCATGCTTTACCATCCCAGTGGCTACATTTTCCAGAAAGAAAAAAGGGGGGAGTTTTTTTGTGTGTGTGAATTATTCACAAATAAGCATAATGTATTTTTAATTTTAAATTGAGTTGGGTACAGTTCCTATACCCCTTTTAAGGGAAATGTTGCATTTTTAGCACATTGAACTGCCAATGTTCCCAAACTGAACTTATCCATTTCAGTACTCTTGAAAGTTAGCTCTTTGCTGACTTTCGGGCCCAAGCTTGTATGTATGTACATATGTGTAGTGAACACACACATAAGCAAACACTTGAAATTAAGAAAATTGTTTTATGTATGGCAAAAAATCAGTCAAACTGGAGGCTATTCAATAGTGATGGACATCATTGATCACAACCTATACATACTGTTCCAAAGGTGCAAAATATTTCTAATGTTGGAATGTGTTGGGAATGTTTGTGCATTATTGCGAGAAGTAAAATAGTATCCAGTATCTTGTCTTCTGGAAACTTAAGTCTTCTTAATGCCAAGAGAAGCATACAACAGACCCAAAATATGTTAACCAGTTTCTTCTGGAATCTTGGACAAATATAATTCTCTTTCTCTTCTGCAGACATAAAACATTTATTTTAATTCACAATGACTAATCAAATAAGGTTTTAATTCTGTCATGAGGAGCAGAGATGGAAGCAGGCAGGAGGCAGACAATGACTAGAAATGGCAGAAAAATGATAACTATCTTTGTACAAGCTTCAGATCTCTGAATGTCTATGGAGATTCTCAGTCATCCAGGTCATGATTGTACCAAAGGTGCTTTTTCAAGAGGCAACTGGACTTTCTGGGTTTTTTTGAGGGGGGGAGATGTTTCCCTTCTCATCCAAGAAGCTTCTTCAGCTCTGAGCTTCTTGGATGAGAAGCAAAACATTTTCAAAGAAAAAACAGAAAGTCCAGTTGCCTCTTGAAAAAGCACCTTTGGGACTTCAGATCTCAGACTAGTTGCAAAGCAGCTGCATTCTCATGTTTCACTATGATGCAAATATAATAATCATTAATATCTTTTGGCACATTTCCATGTTTTCTATCCTACAATATGATTTCATGGATGTCGGTCATACTTACTGATGACTGTGCATTATATGCATAGACTTATGGAACATAAAGTGAGAGGTGAGATGCTAAGTTCATTTTATTGGGTCTATATCCCTCTGTGCTTCTTTTACTTCCTCCGGCCTTTAACTAATTAGCTCCTCTAGTTTGAGGATTATGGTAGATATAATCTGAAATTAGATGAATATATATTTGGGGAAGATTGATATATTGTACATGAGGGTGTCAAACTCAAGGCCCGGGGGCCAGATCCGACCCACGGGGTGCATAGATCTGGCCTGAAGGGCCGCTCTGGAAATAGTGAAGGACCAGCCCGCGTTGCCTCTGCCAGAAAAAACAGCTTGTGAGGGTCGCGCGTAGCCCTCATGAGCTCTGTTTTGCTGGCAGAGGGTTGCAGGAGGCTGTCCCATCCAAAAACAGAGCACGGGAGCCCGTTTTCACTGGCAAAGTGCTTGGGCTGCCACAGGTGTTCCCCAACACAAGTGATGTCATGCTGACCACACCCACCCTGGTCACGCCCATCCCCCCCACCCCCCCACCCCCAAGATCAAACAAAATC
>JANHJO010002165.1:99099-112081 GCA_032468235.1 Pseudoxyrhopus heterurus | reverse complement strand
TAAGACCACAATATAGAAAGTGGTTGGCTTTATTCATCTGGCATGTTGAATGCAGTCGAACCTGAGAGCTTATCACACAGCACTGGATCATCAATTACTTTTTATTGTTTATCCAGGTAGTTTTTATTTTTGACAAAATACAGGAGTGCTTTTATCATTGTTTTCTCCAGCATTGTATTGAAATGGTGCCTTTGCTAAATTGTTCTTATATCTCCTGCATCTTCTTACATTGCCATTGGCCAAAAAGGTGCCTTTTTGGGTGGTGGGGGGGAGTGGAAGATCTTAATGCCATGGATGACCCTGCTGGAAAAATGTAGTCTTGACATAATCGTGGGATTCTTTGTGTGCCCCTCCCAGAAACATTCCCCAACTGCCACAATGAAGCAGCATAGCAGGACTGTGTATGTGTGTGTATGTGTTTAAAATTGTGTTCAGACAAATCCTGATCTTTTCCCTATGCTTTTTTTTCTTTCAGTGTCTACTCTATAGGACAGATCAGGCTCAAGATGTAAAGAAAATTGAGAAATTCCACAGTCAATTAATGCGACTGATGGTAGCCAAAGAATCCCGCAGTGTTGCCATGGAAACAGACTGAATATCTGGAAATAAAATGAATGTTCCAGTCACGTATCATGGGAGGAATGTATCTGTTGGATTTGGGCATATTTGGAATGGACACACGATGGCATCAAGTGGACTGTTAAAATTGAGTTTTGTAAGGATTTGGGGGCTCCACTTCAGAGTGGCTGGTAGACTATATGCTTTCATTGAAAGCTTCTATTTATTTTTCTTTCAATTTGAGTGAGGAAATATATATGTTCTTTCCTGGAATTCTTAAAGGTTAAAGTATACTCAGCCAGATTTATAGCTTCCTTTCTTAAATCTTTAGGATATTGCCTAAAAATGAAAGGGGTTCTCTGATGGGTTGAAGAATGCTGTTATATAGAAGGGAGGTTGTGGAATTTTATGTTCTGTTAAATTAGCGATGTATAATCTTTATATATTGATGTATTATTTAGTTGGCAAATAACATCTGATAAAATGTTCTACTGGAAAAACAAGGATGCTTGTGAATCAATTCATGAGTCTAGACTTAAAGATAAGGAACTGATTCTTGCTTCATACAAACTGAAAAACATGTTCTGTTTGTTAACAGGCAAATGCTAAAAACAGCTATTTCTGTACTGTATTTAAGATTGCTGGCAAAGACACCTTTGGTGAGATGGGCAGCATACAAGTTTGATGAATAAATAATTCAAACTGGCTTTGATTTTGAATGATAGAAAGGATTAAAGATGTGCAGAACATTTGATCTTGAACTGCTCCAGATGTAAAATTTCAAGAGTCATCCTGCTTCTAGTACAAAACTGAAACACTTCTGTAGTGCTTGAAACACCTGTTTCACACTTGAATGAGATATTTTGCAAAATATCATGTTAAAATGGTTTGAAATCAAATGTTTACTTGTAGAAACACCTGAGGCATATGAATAAAATTGTATGTAGAACTTTTAAATAACTGCTACTGAAACCAGCCGTCATGTGTCTTATATATTTTTTTCATATTAAATTCTCACTTTCAAATGCTAAATTAAGTAGTGGTCTACACATGGGACTATGTGTTATTAAATACAGCTAATGACAACAAAGCTTCACAATCACACAAAGTATAAAATGGTAGGTATAGTTTGCCAATAATAAAATAAAATTCATCTTAGATTGTCATTCTGAAACTAGGAAATATTCACTAAGAAAATAATGCTCAAAATGTTTTACTACAGAGTTACCAGCTTCTCTAGGGAATTGCAATGATCAGATATGTGCAAAGCTTATTGTTTCAGGGATGAAATGTTTTAGAAAATATGGAAATTTTTAAAATTTTGAATTACAACCATCCAGCTGTCTTTGTGGTCCATTTCTCTGAATTGTTCCTTTGAATATACAGTAGGAAGTTATATAGAGACATCAGAACTAATGCTTCTCATAACTTTATACTATTGGTTTAATTACTTTGAAGACCATCGTAGTACGGGGCAGGGCTTCGTTTATTATGCAAAGGTTGATTATATTGTTATAAGAAACTATTTCTCACTCAAGCTAGTTGGCTGTGAAATCAGTTTTGTAATTTCAGAACATGTAAAATAAGTGAGCCCCTGTGGTGTTTTCTTTAACTAAAATATGCTGTTATAATCTTATGAAGAAATATAATCTAGAAAAGCACGCTTCATACTTAAAGTAATAAACTGCCCTTTAGAAACTAAATTCAAATTGGAAAATGAGCAGGAAGATACTAGTTTCAATTACCTTTTCCGTCTGGGGAAAAAATCTCATAGCTTCACAGTGGTCAAAACTATTTAACTAGTTTGTTTTAGTGTTTAGATACTGCATTAATTTAAAAAAAACTTCCAGTAGGTGGAACCTGCAATATGTAATGCTTCTAATTGGTATCACCCTTGCTATTTATTTCCTCCCTGGGCTGTCAGCATTCTGTGCCTACTCAGCATGCTTAAAAAATCCTGGAGCGTTCTCGAGAGCAATGTTCCTCAACTTTAAGACAAGTGGACTTCAACTCCCAATACTGGCTGGGGAATTCTGGGAGTGGAAGTTCACTTGTCTTACAGTTGTTACGGCTGAGAAATACAGCTCTAGAGTGTTCCCTACAACAACAACAACAACAACAACAACAACAACAAGAAAAGTTACTTTCTAGCTGGGAATTTCCAGGATTGGTTTCCACACACATTCTATACACAAGCCTTGATCCTTTTTATAGATTTTGGCACCAAAAATTGACCACTTTTGCTGAAATTCAATTTATCTAGAAAGCAGCAAATTTGAGAAACCTGGTGAGAATAGTCTTCTGAATACTCCAGACTACCATGAAGTCAGTTTATTTTGTTGATGAATACTCATTTCATGTGATTACTTCTAACAAAATATTATTTTGAAAAAAAAATTGCCAGCTATTCAAAAAAGCAGAGACACTGCTGTAGAAATAGGTTTATGAGAATGCTAATATATCTAATTTCCTTCCTTGCTGAAGTAATGCTAAGTCACACTTCTGGAACCCATCTCCCATTCAGGCATTCTTGTCCTCCCCCATCTTGCGTAATATAAAGTATATTCATAGTTTTCCAATGTCATTTATAAACCAAGTTTGGAATATTGGAAACATGTAAATGTCTTTACCTTTTCTTATACCTGCACAAAGTTATGACTTGAGGCCCAATGCTGAATGAGGATTTATAAGATTTAGCAAAACAAACGCAAGATCTATGTCAGATCTCTTGTTTTGCCTCTTCCCAGTCCTTATTTTTTTTTTATCTTCCTTTTTTCCATCTTTTCATCAAAACTGCCCCAAGGTATTTGGCTGCCTGCGGATGAAAGATAAAATGGTACTAATTTATGGTACTAATTTACTGTTTCACATACAGGTGCGAACTGGGCAATTGTTCAGACCAGGGATCTCCAACCTTGGCAACTTTAAGCTGGCTGGGGAATTCTGGGAGTTGAAGTCCTCCAGGCTTAAAATTGCCAAGGTTGGAGACCAACCCCTGCCCTAAGACAGCTAGAATCTGCTCTTGATTATTCACGCCTTCAAATGAGAGGATTGTTCACTTAAAAATTGAACTCACAGAAGTCAGTATTTTTATTTTTACTTAGCACACGTTTTCTTGGTTAATAGAGATATGAAATTTGCAAAGATCTAATTAGACAACTTATACAGGTAGTCCTCGACTTATGATCACAATTGAGCCAAAAAAAAATTCCATTACTAAGTGACACAGTTGTTAAGTGAATTTTTGCCACTTTTATGGCTTTTCTGGACACAGTTGTTAAGTGAATCTGCAGTTGTTAAGTTAGTTACACGGTTATTAAATGACTCTGGCTTCTCCATTGATTTTGCTTGTCAGAGGGTCACAAAAGCTGATCAGATAACCCCAGGACACTGCAACTGTCATAAATATGAATCTATTGCCAAGCATCAAAATTTCGACCATGTGACCATGGGAATGCTGCAACGGACGTAAGTGTAAAAAACAGTCATAAATCACTTTTTCAGTGCCGTTGTAACTTGAACAGTCATAATAAGTAAACTCTTGTAAGGCAAGGACTATCTGTGTATCATTAGGAGACACCAGCTACATTAGACTTGAAAAGTGAAATGTTTTTTGGTGATGCAAATTGTCATGACTTAAGATAATTCACACAAGTCTTTGGGTTGAGACTGCGTAGAACATTGAGAGTTTCCAAAACCTCCCAGTGGCTACTATTTTGTAATCTAATTAGCATACCAATAACTAGTGATAATAACCCTTTTACATTTCTGCCTAATTTCTGAATATCTGTCTAAAACTGATTGAGTAAGTGGAGTTCAGTATCTTGATTATATACTGTATTTCAAGAAAACTGGGAATATGATAGTTAGCTAAATATGTTGCCTGCGTTGGTCAGTTTAGATGAGACCCAATTTCAGGGCATTTGACAGGATAGAACAGTGGCTACTGAAGGTCCTATGGGGTGTAAGGTGTTCAGGGAGGATAATATCTCTGAGGAAGGGGCCTGCTATGTCCCTTTTGGGCCGCTCATTCACCTTTGGTGTCCACCTGGTGCTCAGGTCTCAGTAACACACGCAGTGGCCGCACCTCGGTCAACCTGATCCAAAGCCCACTGAAGTTGATTAAAAGAACATTCATCACATTTAATAGGGTTTCCACTGACTACAATGGGATTTGGAGCTGAGCCCAAGAGGGAATACTCTAATCCTTAAAATATCAGAATGATACACTATATATGATATTTATCTGTTGCTTTTCATTCTCATGAGAATATTACATACTTTGATGTCATGGTCTAAATAAAGACTGCCAAAAAGATCTGGTAACCAAGAAGTACTTTATGCTATAGTAAGCAAATACTAAGAATGTATTTGGCCTCTCTTTCGCTCTCTCGCTCTCTGATTCTCTCTCTCCCCCCCCCCCTTTTTTTTTTTCTGGGAATGACTCCAAGTATATGTCATGGGGTAAATGCACAAACAGTACTGACTGGAAAAAAACAGGTCTTTGTTTCACTAACAAGCTCAGCTTCAGAACAATAGCTACAAGTCTCCCAGTTTTCCTTATATATGACAAAATAAAGTGGCAAAAGTTTCATTTTAAGGGTGTGCAAATTAAATAGTTAACCACGAATTTGTTGGCAAAAAAATATATATGTATGTTGGAAATGCTTTTTTAAGAGTGCTGCTGATAGCACTGGAATTCTAATTGAAGGAATTAATCAGCTCATTATCTCTGTTCTTGTGCAAGCAACTTATTTTTGCTCACTTCTGCAGAGAGCATAAGAAGGAAACCTACAATTCTAAAACTAATTTGTAAGATTATCTACTTATTGACATTTATATAATAAAACTTTTAATACAAATATCCTCTTCCTAAGTAAGTGGCCCCTCTACCACCTTTGTCTTGCATGTGCCCCCCAAGTCATCCCCATCTTCCTACAGCTATTAGGGAAGCCAGTTTGCTTTGCTTACAAATGTCCTCTTCCACCTCCATTGCTTTGCAACTACCAATATTATTGTGCTTCTTATCCTTACTTCCTTATCTACAGAGATTCCTATGACACCATGCAGGATAAAGAGTACATAAGGGGGACAACACAGGCATGCTGGCTGGGAATTTTACAAATTGTAGTCTAATCCTATCTTAAGGGCCACAGTTGTAGTAGATTACCACAGCAGGAGCCTATTTGTAGATTACTCAATTATTGTAGGCAAGTGAAAGTAAAAGGAAGGGGAAGGATGCAATAGATCTGAATACAGGTTGTCTGATTTAATATAGGGGGGATAGAAGAATACATGTGTGAAATTTTTATTTATGAAAGGACGCGATAAATGCATGTCAGAAAGTATGAATTGGTATCATCATAAGTTGCTGAGGTCTGCTTGAAAGTAGGAATCCAAAACATGGGGAAATTGTGGTTGCGTGCAGGAGTATTTCAGTGAATAATGAAAATGGAAGAACTAAATACAGGTATCCTTGAATTATGACCCAGTTTCAAAGTTCTGATGTTATGCCCCCTTCTGCGTTCACATGACTGCATTTTGGGTACTCAGCAACATGGGTGATCAACATTAATGACCGTTTGCAGTATACTGTGGTCATGTGACCGCGATTTACAGCAGTGTTGCAGGAAACCGGCATTTACTTCTAGGCTCAGGGAAGAAATAGCCAATAGCAAACAATGGGTTTGCTTAATGACTACCGCCGCATTCTCTTAATGACTGCCATGCTCTCTGAACAACCAGCGCATTCACATGACAACCATCACAAAAAGGTTGTAAAAACATATCCAGTCATATGGTGACTTGCTTTAGGACTATCATGAGTTACGGCTGTAATTGCCAAGCTCATTATGGTTATAATTTTAAGGCTACCTGTATAAGCTTGGGGGGAAATTATATAAAATTCTGAATGAATACCATCTAGAAGAAAGAGTGTTCTTACTGTAACATACAGTAAGTGGAAACGAGACAAGACAAACAGAAAAAATGACTGGGCTATTCAGTGACCCACAAATGAATGGGAATGATGGCTGTTTCGCGATCATCTCCCTCAGGAATACAATTCAAATGCATGGCAATGAAAAAATAGACAAGCATAATTAGTTTAATTCTTTATGATGAAAGATTGAGATAAATTGTGAAGGACATAAGATAGGTTTTGCATGTGGGGCAGATTATTTTGTGAGTGGAACTTGGGAAAAGAGAGATGCGAAGGAAAAGAAGTTAGAAACTAGAATGTCTACAGGAAGACAAAATGTGTCAATTCCATATAAAATGCTCTGTATGAAAAAGTATTAAAAGATAGATTAATCTCCCAACAAAATTAATAGACATAAGGAAGGAGGATTGAAATCTGCTTCAAACTGACTGAAAAGGTTTATATTACAGCGTATCATGAAAATATGCTATCTGGAAGTATGAAAGGACACTTGGCAGAATGTTGAAATGAAAGAAACTGTGGTTGAAGGGAAATGTGCATGTAACAGAATAAATGTTCTATTCTATGAATATTAGAAAAAGATACTGTAAGATGTGTATATAGGGAAAAAATAGCTACCAATCTCGCCAGAGAAAAAGGAACACTTTAAGATTAAAAGTGGCAAAAAGTGCAGAGCAATTGGAAACTTTAGAAAAAATAAATGAGAAGCTTCCAACTGAGTAAATGGGATTGAAACTGAAGGAATATTGGAATTTTAAAGATTTTTATGAGAATGACAGTAATTTATCAAAGAGTGAAATTGAACTGAATACTAGAAATATTAACAATAATAAGAAAAAGCTGATGAAAAAGAAGCCATACTGTGAGAATGTTGAAAAATGATAAAGCTGCAGTATAGATGGTATAATTGGAGACACATTAAAGTATGAAAGTGGATAGTACTGTATATGGAGTAGACATGCAAATTTGGTGTATGTTGGAAGGTTGCATCTATAAAGGAAAAGGTAGCAAAGGTAAATGCCAAAATTAGGGATTGGCTTCTTAAGTATATCTGGTAAGGTGTTTCACAGAATTCTACCCAAAACTGTACAAGATATAACAATGAGCACAACTTGGGAAGATCTGTGCTGGGTGGGCAAAGGTATGAAAGCCAGATTTTTGCTCTTCAACAAATTTTTGATAAATGTGTGGTTGAGGAAAGTGTATTGTACATTTATGCATATAAAGGGAAAGCGAAAAGGTTTCCTCTGGCCAGTTGTGTCTGACTCTAGCAGATGATGCTCATTTCCATTTCCTAACTGAGGGAATAGCGTTGTTCAAAGATGCCTCTGTGGTCATATGACTGGCGTCACTATATGCCAAGACACACAGAACGCTGTTACCTTCCCACAGAAGTGGTACCTATTTATCTACTCGCATTTGCATGCTTTTGAACTGTTGACAGAAGCCAGGGCAAGTAATGGGAGTTAACCCCATTGCCTGGCTCTCACGTCTCAAACACAGGCTGTCAGCTTTGTAGCTGACAGGTTCAGCATGTTTAACTGCTGATTGAAGGTCAGTTGCTGAATGCAGGAAGAGTACGTGATTGGAATAAAGCATTAAGAAATTAAAAGAAATGCTTAGTAAATTGTTCAACATTAAGTAGGGGTTAAGACAAAGACATATTATGCCCCAAAATTGTTTAATGTATTTATGGATAAATATGCAAACAATGATTGTAGTGAGATTAGAGGCTGGATAATGTTGTGGGTTTGGCTGGAAGCCCAAATGATTGTACAGTGCATGAAGTGTATGAATTTGAAACTACTTAACCAAAGTAGTTAATATTGAGCAGGAAAAATGCAGTGAACAACAGCAAATTTTACCTAAAGGGCACGTAATTCAAATAAGTGGATGAAATTACATATTTGATAGAATATTTGCTGAAGATGGGGAAAAGGATGAAAACATTTTAAGATGTGCAAATGCTGGTAGAGAGGCAGTGGGGTTAGTTTGCTAAGTCTAGTGGTAATGTTTCACAGAATTTAGTTGCTTTTTTAAAGTTATTAACATTTTGTTGCTTTTAAAATAATAGAAAAAGAAAAAACAATAGGTGCAAAACACATTATTAAATAATAAATAAGAGGTGCTTAAAATAATTGAAAAAAATGTAATAAGTATTTTGTCAACATATATAATGTAACATATGTCAACAGTTACAATTCTCGCGAATGAAGGGAAATATATCAGTTCCAGGATAATGTTGCAGGATCCATTCTGAGTCAGTCACTGGGACCAAAAGTTTATTCTTCCAGGCTTTCGTGCTCGTGTTGGAGCCCATCCTCAAGGAACCTCTCTCTCTCTCTCCAGAATGTGTGCACTGGCCTGTTCTATGCCTTGTATTTATACGGTGCCTGGTTGTGGCTTTTAGTTATTAATGAGGATGTTGATGGCTAGCTATTAAGTTGTTAATTGTTGTTTCCTTGTGCCGCTGTGCCCTCGGCTCCTAAGTGCCTGGTAGGCTGGTGGTAAATTAGCACTCCTATTGACTGACAAGGGGCCTGTTTCCCAGGCTTCAATCATTTCTCTGGATATTTTTGTCCCTGCTCAGCCAGCAATCATAGTAGCTGCAAAATTGAATGTATCTCTTTGTTCATTGCAATGTGAGGCTACTGATAAATCTGGGTCTCCTCATTTAACTACTCACTCATGTTTTCGCAATCTGTCCTACATAGTCACAAGGGCAATCCATGCAGAGAATAAGGTAAATTACATTCGAAGTTTCTCCCACCTCCAAATGATATTTTGTGTGATAAAACAAGAAGTAACAGGGTAAAAATCAGTAGTAGTAAATCAATGTGAGTTTTAGAATGAAATCCATTGAAATGCTTTGGTCTTACAGAGAATGAATACAAATTGAATCACAAAATAAATATATGAAGGAAGAGTAATTGGTTGAGAAGAACCAATCAGAAATTGCAACTGGAAATTCAGTTGGCAAAGAGGGTGGATTGTTATTTTTCTCTTTAATGAATTTAAAGTGTGGATTATATCCTACAGATTTTACTGACAATTTATGTGTATTTGCATATGAAATGATATATTGGAAATTTCAACACATTTTTTTTCACTGTGAGTAGTGTTCAAAAACGTTCTCTCTATTGATGGAAGGCTTTTTGATCCAGCAGATGCTTTAGCAACCAACAGTGGGAGAAAAATCCATTTTGCTGATTCTTCCTTTCCTTTGTAGCTCCATGCAACTCCCTTCAAAATTCTGAATGACCATTTAGAACAGTGAGAAAACTGCAGAAGAAAGAGAGAATTGTGAAAATCAGCACTTTATTTTTCATTAATGAAAGTCTTCATTAGCTCATAAAAGAACACAATAACTGAATATGATTAACAATATTTTTGTAGACATCATTAGTTCACTAAGACAATGTAGTGCCAACTAAAAACACCCTGCATAAAATAATACACAAATGTCTTATTATAAATTTGTTAAAGCTGGAAGCATATTTAAAAGATCACTATATGTATTTCATCTATGTATCTGTGTCCTTCTCTTTGTTCTCTAAAGTTGGAAAGTAATATTGATGGGAAATTGTAACCAAATGATCTATTTTTATTGCTCATTTAAAGCTAATTTCCTGCTCAAGCAAAATAAATCAACTGAAATATTCCCATCCTCCAATAAGACCAGAGTGGTAACAATGACTCCTTTTAAAATTAATTTTTTAATAATTTTTTTTTACCATTTTTAATTGACATTAAGCCAAAATATCTTTTGGATATTATTGTAGAAACTTCCTTTCAGTGAAGTGATTTTCATTGAAGCTTCCAGGTACATATTTGTGAAATAAATAATATACTGTCCCAAATCATTTAAGTGTTTCTTTCACAACTCCTAATACAACTTGCAAACTTACAAGATCTTTCTCCTCTCATCCTGTTATCCTATAAAGTTTTTTATTATTTTTTCTGATTAATTTGTTCTTAAAGGTAATAATTGTTAATGTATTTCAAGATTATTTTTCTGAAATTGAATTCTTCTATATAGTGCCAGTGGAAAGGAAACATATTAAACGTAATAATAGTAGGAGTCAAACTTTAAACACTTTTGCTTATAAAATTCTCAACAGTACCAGCAGAGGGCTGTGGATTTGCAGAATTCTTCTCTGGAAAAAATAATAATATAATTTAACAAGGAAAGAAAAGTGCTAGTTTGTTCCCTTTATGTCTTAGGAATTTGTCTAATACTTCTTATACCACGTTAATATAAAGAAGTTTAGTATATTTCTTTAATAATGTGTTCAGTGATTTCTGAATTAGATTCTTTCGTTAGCATATACTATTTATTTAAAAAAAATAGTCTCGTGAATATATGTGACATGAAATCATCCTTATCAGCATAATAAGAGGCCAGATTTGCCATTAAATATCAAACTCTTTAAGAATTTTATTTGATGGTTCTAATCAAATTCGTGCTGGCTATTCAGGACTGTCATTGCAGCCGTCCAAAGGTACATAATCCTACCTTTGATTTTCCATATCCTACTTCTACTAATTTAAGTCTGTGGCCCTTATGGTTGGCACACTTTGTTGGCTATTATTATAATCTCTACCTTCTTAATTTGCACAAAGTGTTGAAATAAGATGAGGCAATTAAAATATGTTGATAAATTCTGTGTTTGCATTTCATATTTGAAAATGTTAATAATTGTAATTTCTTCGCTTCGGAAAGGAGTATGAGAAGAAAGATTCAAACAAAGGAGCTATATGATTCGTGTTCTGGAATATCTGTGCATGGCATTGTTTGAGGCCATATTCTGTGGGCAGTCATAATGAGAGATACTGTGCTGATCAGTAAGTTGGATTTAGACCAGGGAGATCCATTTAAGCACACACTCAGCCATGAGTGCCTTTAGGGCAGCTCAAATGGTTTCACAGGGTGGTTCTGTTGCAAAAGGGTGTTCAACATATTTTGTTTTGGGTTTTTGGAGAAGTGTAATGAAGGCATTAAAAGACAATCATGAAATTATTCAGTTTTAAACTGTGCCGTATGATAGGTGGTGATAATCTAGTACATGTTGGAACCCCTAGAAATGTCAAACTAGGTTCCCACAAATTGCAAATAACTCAACATAACCCTTAAAGCAATCTAAAGTTGATAGAGAGTGGAAAAATTCCACCTTTCATCAGTTGATCTAAACATTTTATCAGATTCCCCCAACAAGTTCCCTTTCCTTATTTATTAATAACTCAGTTATTAGGTCAGTAGACCTATTACTGATGCACCATAGACAAAACAATAATGAAGAAGCAAAATGAAATGTTGCGTTCATTCTCCTTCCAGTACTAAGCTACAAGGCCCCTAAAAAAATTTTAAACTTCTGTTGAAACGAAGAAAACTTACGTTGTTCTGTTGCTGAGCAGGAGCGAAAGAAAAACATTAAATCTTAACCACCATAGGCAGAATTGTAGAAAAGATGGTGGGGTAAGGTTATTTTTTTCTGTGAGTCAGATCAAAATCCAAACTGGAGAAGAATTCAGGAGCTATATAATATCTTAAAGATGGAGCAAATGTTATGAACTCTCTAAACTGAAGGCAGAAATACAAGTTCACTGACTTAATAAGGCTGAGTCTGCAGTCCCAGGGGTTTGGTTGTTGTTGTTTTTCAGCAAGGGCCATTTGAGATTTACTGTGAGATTCCTCAACACTTTCAACCCTCTCCAAACTCTTTAGTTTCTAACAATCTTAAAACAGAGTTCAGGGAATGCTTTTTATTTCAGGTAAGTATTTGGCCTTTTTTTTTTTAGTTTGAACTGGAGTAATTTAACTTGTTGCATTTCTCTGCCTTTTACTGAGATTATTAGTAAGCATCTAACAAGTGAATGAGCTGTTGTCAGTTTGATGCCTTAATTGGACCCAATGCTTATTTTAAAACATAATGCAAAAATAATACAATTGACAATAAAAGACATTTTAAAAAGCAAGGACCAGGTAATTGTATATCATCTGAGCTCAAATTTTTTATAGTTTAAGGAGGATAGCAGCTGTATGATTCTATTTTGTTACTAAGAGTTCCCTGCATGGGGAAAATTCAGTCCTTGTTGCTTACCTGTTATTTTACTGATATTTCACAATCCCTGAAGCTATGCTACTAAGCAGCGGGGGGGGGGAATGCCCCCTTGTATCCTTTGGTTTGAAATATCACTTTTACAGCCAAGAAATTAAAAGATGCTTGCACCTGGGGAGGAAAGCTATGGCAAATCTAGACAGCATACTAAAAAGCAGAGACATCACCCTGCCAACAAAAGTGTCAATGCTATGGTTTTCATATAGTCAGTGCTATGGTTTTCCCAGTTGCAATGTATGGCTGTGAAAGTTGTACCATAAGGAAGGCTGAGCATCAAAGAATTGAGACTTTTGAACTCTGGTGCTGGAGAAGACTCTTGTGAGTCCCTTGGACTGCAAGGCGAACAAACCGGTCAGTCCTAGAG
>JANHJO010002165.1:49632-64400 GCA_032468235.1 Pseudoxyrhopus heterurus | reverse complement strand
CATCAATGGTGTCCCGCTTCCCCAGTGTTGCAATCTGGTCACCTTAGTCAACCCCCTTTTCTTTGTGGCAGCCCCTCGAATACTGGAATACTGCTATCATGTCACCCCTAGTCCTTCTTTTCTCTAGACTAACCATACCCAAATCCTGCAAACGTTCTTCATGTTTTAGTCTCCAGACCTTTAATCATCTTAGTTACTTTTCTTTGCACTTTTTCCAAAGTCTCAACATTGTAATGTGGTGAACCAAAGTGGATGCAGTATTCCAGGCGTGGCCTTACTAAGGCTTTATAAAGCAGCACTAATATTTCACATGATTTTGATTCTGTGCCTCTGTTTATACAACCAAGGATTTTTTTTAGCTTTTTTGGCTGCTGCTGCACACTGCTGGCTCATATTTAACTAATTGCCCAATAGGACTCCAAGGTCCCTCTCACAGTTACTGTTTTGTGCATGTTTCCTTTCCTTGTTGCTTTTATTCTTACACTTACTCTTCACATGTTGGCTGTATACCTATTGGGTGTATATAAATTTTATAATATAGATAATATATATAAATAACAAATTTGCTTTATTTTTATATTTTTTTATTATCTTGTGGGGCCACATTACTAGCAATCCAGGGCCATATGGGTTGGACATGCCTGATTTAGGAAGTCAAATCATCAAAGTCGGGGGGAAGGAGAGCAAGAAAGGAATGACTTTGATGATTTGGACAAAACAACAGGGATGCAGCAGAAAAGGGAAAAAATGCACCAAACATTCTTCAATTGGCAAAGCAATGCCATTACTCTGTTCCACCAGTTAAAAATGGGAGGGGTGCTATGGCATTTTATAGAGTACCACTGAAGGGCTTTTGAGGCTTTGATTAAAGTGAAGCTCTGTTTTGAGGTTTCACATAGCCCTGAGCTTAATGTTTAAATAAATATTTAAATATTCATGCAAAAGTGGTAAAACTCCAGAAGAGCTGTTACAGCAAACTATACAAATGACTAGTCAGTAACCAGTCCCTTTGTGGCAGTGAACCCATACCTTGAACTAAAAGTTAAAACAAAATTTTTGGACATTTTTTATTTACATGGCATCCTGTATTTACTCCATATGTTCCCAAAGAGAATTCAAAGCAGAAATGGAACAATCTGGTGACTCAGGATTAACATAATTCTCTGGTAGCAGCAGCACATAAGGAATTACAAAGCTTTCATACTAACCATACTGAGTTTACAGAAGGACTTAGATCATTAAAAATAAAATTCTCTGTTGAAGGGAAGTAGACTCTCATATGCTAGAAGTACATAGGGGACTGGAAAGGTTTCACAAAATGATTGTCTGAAAAAGTTAAAAAGCTCCCAATTAACAGTAGTCTCTGAAGTGGCATTAGTGAGGGACTTTAGCTTCAGGTACATCATCCTGGCTTGTTCTGATTATAGCATATCCCTCTATCTCCACAAAGTAAGAGAAATAGTCAAACAATTAGTTTAAGTTATCTATCATGCTATCTGGGCCTTAACCTAGGACTGTTTCTGCCCTGGCGTCTCTCCACACCCACCCAAAGATTTAATTATTTCACATTTTTCTTTCATTTGGTGGATACTTGAAAATGCAGGGTTATAGATAAACCAACTTTGAAAAGGCAGCCAGAAGGACAGAACAAAGCTAATCACGTTGCCTACATCCAATAAAGGTAAAGGTAAAGGAGTCCCTGAGGATTTTACGCCACTAGTCATTGCCAACTATAGAGGACGGTACTCATCTCCACTTCAAGGCCATTAAGGCAGCACTGTTCGAAGACTTTTCTACGGTCATATGGCAGCACTGTTACCTTCCCACTGAAGTGGTACCTATTTATCTATTCCCATTTGCTGCTTTCGAACTGCTAGGTTGGCAGGAACTGGGACAAGGACAGAGCTCACCCCATCGTGTGGTGTTTGGGTCTCAAACCTGGGCTGCTGACTTTCCAGCTGATAAGCACAGCAACTTAACTGCTGAGCCATCGTGCTGCAGCCTATATCCAGTGATTCATTCAGAAAACAGGACAAGCCATTTGTCAGTGATTCAGAACAGATATGATGGAGGCAGAGTAGGGTTTGAAATGAGAACAGCAAACTTTATAGCAGAATTCTTTGAGGCCAACCAAGAGTTGACTGGATGGAGGGGAACTTAGTAGTGGGAAAAGAAAAATTGAATTATCTTAAAACACCTAAACGTAAAATATTTCTCCCTGCTATTGTCTCTTGCCTTCTTGACCACTTCTATTCTTTTCTATTCTTGACCACTTCTATTCTATACTATTCCAATAAAAAATAAGACACTTTTAAAAAGACCATGTTATAAAAATGGCATAATTATTCTGCATTCAGCAGAGAATGAATAAAAAGGACAGTTATAGTATTAGGTTTGCTTTCCAGTTTTCTTTAATCATGTCTACATTAATATATTGATGTAACTCAAGAGCAGTATATAGAAAATACTGTTATATCCTGTAAGGATGTCAGTTTTCCTAAGTGAAAAATTATCTTTCCTCTTTGCAAATCAGTCTTCCAATAATCTCAGGGCATTACCAATGAAAACAGAGAGAAAATGTTTTAATGACAGATGTCCTTACCAAAACTAATGTTTGGTTTGGGTTTTTTTTTCTTTTTTGTTCCATTCTGTAAAAGCTCTCTTTGCATTTCGCAGACAGAGGCCCCTTCTACATGGAAAGGATGCACACTGCCCTTCCATGTCCTAATGACCCCATGGGGTTTCTGGATGTCTTTGGAAGCCAAACCTATGAACTTCACCAGCTAATTGGCTTGGCTTCTGATCTGGAGGGAGGGCTGCCAGGACCGTGTCACAGCTGTTTCCCTGGAGCTGCGAATGGAGCAGTTTCCTTTTGGTGCAAAATCTTGGCTCATCGCAGTTGCTGGCTCTGAAATTCCTCCATTTCTCAAGAAGCCAAGATTTCCTGACACTTTGTCTTTTTGCGTTTGCCTCCCCTTTCTTCCCTGCTGATTGAAGAAATGGGTTTGCTGCTCACCCAACAATGGCAACTTCCTTCTTTATCTCTTCTCTTGTCATAAAAAAGAGAATTCAGATAGTGAGAGTAAGAAGGCCTCTACATTGGCTTCCTCCTGGTTTTGGCATGCCCACATTGGTTGATTGAAGGAAGAGATGGCCAGTGCAAAGAAAGAATGTAGGGAGAATTGTTAGAAGCTTCTCCTGCAAAAGCCATGGGTGTACTGACGAGGTCTTAGAAGAATTCTGTGAAAGGAAGCAACTTTAAAAAGTAAAGCTGTTTTGCTACTTAGGAAATGAAAGTTTATGTATGTAAGCTTGATGCATACATGGAGCAGAACATATAGCCACGGTGGTGCAGTGGTTAGAGTGCAGTACTGCAAGCTACTTCTGCTGATTGCCGGCTGCCTGCAATTTGGCAGTTTGAATCTCACCAGGCTCAAGGTTGACTCAGCCTTCCGTCTTTCTGAGGTGGGTAAAATGAGGACCCAGATTGTTGGGGGCAATATGCTGACTCTGTAAACCGCTTAGAGAGGGCTGCAAAGCACTGTAAAGCGGTATATAAGTCTAAGTGCTATTGATATCGCTATATAGCCCAGGTCTAACAATCTGAAATTTTCTGAATGGCCTAGATTTGAATTGTCCATAATTCAATAATTGTCTAGTCATAATGAGTGGGGAATTAATGAAATTGTAGTTCAGCAAATTTGGGAGCACCAGGTTGGGGAAATCTAGAGCGGCTTAAAACACAGAGTAGAACGTATTTGATATCAGATTTCACCTTACTATTGATTATCCCATGAAATAACAGTTTTCAACAAAATTATTCAACGCTAACCAACATAAGAGGCAGCTATTCTCTCTCTCCACTTCCCTGTACGCTTCGAATGTTCTGCTTTCTTCAACAACAGAAATTGCATTTTTTTTTCTCAGTAAACAAATTGTTACAGGTTCATGAACTTAGTGTGAGAGAGAAAATCCCTCTAGCCAGATAAACTGCTCATGTTCAGAAGATGTTTCCCCAGGGCAATACCCTTTGCCAAGAAGTTCATATTTATTTACACAAGTCATGGAATGAATACCTAACTCTGCTATGTTAATTGTATAGTTCTTCACACATCAGATTGGACGTTCTGAAAAACATGTAGTAACAAATAAGTACATTCTGCACAAAATAATGTCCAAATGAATTAAGCTCTTTTATATAAACATAAATGAGAAAGTTAACTCAAAAGTCTTAGCCAAAGTTAGGTGTATTAAGAGATTCATTTGAAGGTAGAATTGGGGGTCATTCAACATTTGGGGGGAGCCAAGGGCCAGTAGGTAGAATGATGGAAAGTACATGTGACTGCCTTATGCAGAAGGAAGAAACAGAGATTTTCCTTTTTACTTGTAGGATTTTTTTTATTATTTTTATATATGTATGTATTTAACAGGCTTACATAGCTGCCCATTTGCCAAAAAGAACTCTGGGCAGTGAACAAAACAAAAATATACTGTAAACAATGCATCATTTAAAACAATAAACATTATTGAGTCATTGGTGAAATTCACATTCAACCAAGGCCCCTCCAGGGGACATTGTTTCACTTAGAAAGCCAGCATCCAGAATTGTACCTGGGAACCCAGTGGAAGCCAGTGCAACAAGGGTGTTCCAAAAAAAAATATATACCTCAATGTTCCTATCACTGTCTATGCCACTGCAATATCGACCAGCCACACTTCTGAATATTCTTCAAGGGCAGCCCCAAACAGAGCTCATTGCAAAAGTCCAATTGGGAGATGACTCAGCCATAAGTAACCATGAGTAGTATCCTTCAATCTAGGAAAGGACACAAGGAATTCACAAAATATATTGGTGCAAAGGCCTTTCTGACCATAGCTGTCACTTTGAGCAGGAGCCTTGAATCTAGGAAAAACTCCCAAGTTGCACAACAGCTTTACTGGGGGGGAAGGAGGGGCGAATATCACCCCAACCAGAGTTAAAGATAACAAATCATTCGGTATGGAGGACCCTCAAATCCACAGCTACTCAGTTTTGTCAGAGTTGAGCCAAAGCTCTTTAGGCTTACATCTCAATTTTTATGTTCCCTGGCTTGAATCCAGAGACTGCTGGATTTTAATAGTGCAATTATTAGAGGTTGAGGAGCCACAAAAATGGGGCTTGTTGATTGTGCCAGAATTTTTACAAGTTATGGCATCTTTGTTGCTCTTCCATTGAATATGGCTATGACTACTATTTTAACTACTAGAACATCACAACAAATTAATTATTCATTGTTAATTAGTATTGGAAGAATAAGAGCTTGTTTGGTGTAGTGGTTAATGCATTCAGTTAGAACAGGGGTGTCAAACTCAAGGCCTGGGGGCCAGATCCAGCCCGTGGGTTACTTAGATCTGGCCGCGGGGCCACCCTGGAAACAGTGAGGGGTCTGCGGTGCCTCTGTCAATGAAAACAGGCTCCCGAGCTCTGTTTCTGGCTGCAACAGCCTTCTGCAACCCTCTGCCAGCGAAAACGGAGCTCAGGAGGGCTGCGTGCCACAGTCGCCCTGGACATGAGTGACATCAAGCAGGCCACACCCACTCTGGCCACACTCACCCTGGCCCCCCAAGGTCAAACACAACCCTGATGCAGATCTCAATGAAACCGAGTTTGAGACCCCTCAGCTAGAAACTGACAGATGTGAGTTCTAGATCCATCTTAGGCACAAAGCTATCTTTCACCAGTCACTCTCTCTCAGCCCTAGGAAGGAAGCAATAGCAAACCACCTCTGAAAAGAAAACACCAAGAAAACTTCAGGGATTTGTCCAGGCAGTATCCAAGAATTGGACACAATCAAACAGAAGGAAAAGAAATGTAATTATAGTGGGCATTTTTCAGATGTTCAAGAAGGAAGAAAAGAAAAGAAGAATACTCAGAAGATAAGGCAAGAAGAAAAAACATTTATAATGCCAAAGAAAATAAGATGCTGACCCTGTTTTTAAGAGACACAGCAAAATCTTCCCTTACTCCATGCTTTATAGATAACTAGGAATACATGTAGATGTTTATATTGCCTAACACTTGGCCTACAGAATTACACAATGCATAAAGCGGTTGTAAAGCAGCGAGGAAAACATAGATGGAGGAATGATATGTAAAAATATTAAGTTGCTAATATAGGTCATATTGCACATGTAAGATCAATTTTGGTCACAATAACTAGACATAGAATGAGGTAGAGCTATGCCACTTTAACATTTCCGGAGAAAATGTATCTGTACCATCATTCATGTCAAACTGCATTTAACATTATGTCTACTTCTGAATAATGCTTCTTTTTTATTGAATCTCATTATTGCCTACCAGTAACATTGCCATTTTCCCCAACACTGAGTCCAAATTTGAAATAATTACTTCCAAAACTATAATGTTATATATGACCTGTGAAGGATGAGTGGAAGTCTGATTCTATGCCAATTAAGATAGCCATATTTCATTATGACTTTTCCAGCTAACTCATCTATAATTTATTATAGAAAACTATATATTCAAGGAAAGACAAATATTGAGAGATCTGAAAACGGTTATTACATTTTGGTTACCAAACATTAAAAATATATGCAGTTAGAGAGAAAGCAATAAAAATGTAAGAAATGAAAAGCAGCATTTAATATATTATAGCATGCATGCATGCCTATCTTTATAACCTAATTAAAAAAAATCAAAATATCTCTGCATTATTGCATGGTTAGTGCATAGGCAGGATGGAACGCAACAGAATCTGCTTACTCAGGTTGTAGAACGGCCTGGCTTGAAGCAGAAAAGTTGCAGTTGGGCAAATGCTTCAAAACTTTTCACCATATTCTCCTGTTCCTCTCAGTACTCTATTGTCAAAAAGGAAAAGCAAGGAGAAATAGTAAAAAAAAAAAAAGCAGATGTCTGATTCTTAAAAATACTAAGCATAAACTGAATATTTTAGAGCATATTAAGCATCCATTATTTCAATTGTAATCAAAGAGCAGTTTTAACAAGAATGTGTGTGCCATAAACAAACACCATTATTTCAAAATGGTAAAGTTCAGTCTTATAAAGATTTTATATGAAACTCTGGTACAGCTTGAGCCTTGTAGCATTATTTGGAAATGAGTCAAATAAAGTATAATATGCCAAGGATCCTGGATTAAAAATCATTCCCCTATTTATTTTTCTATTAACTTTTATTTATCTTGGTGATTTCGGGTAAAGAACGGTAGTGCTGAAACACCATAAAACACCCAGGCTGCCTCACATGACCTGCCTAACTTCACAAGTTTAAAATCCTTCAGAAGAGATACATAAAGCTGATTAAAAAGAATCTCAACAGATGCTTCCAGTTGATTGTGTCCAAATTTCACTATATAAAAGAATTAGGGCATATCCAAGTTGTTATTTGCTGATGTCCCTGCATTCCCATTGCTCTGCAGCAGTACTGGACAGCGTGCTGATAGGAGCTGACTTGATGCAATCCAAGGGAACATTCTGTTGACAACAAGTTATCCCATGAAATCAAGTGTGTTCTACATTAGACACAATTAATACAACAGAAAATCTGTTTGCAAACTTTATTTTTTTTAAAAAGTAACAAATAGAATAGCAATGAATAATTTTTGTATGAAACTGTAGAGGCAGTAACTACATTGGAAGCTAGGGTAACTTAATCTGGTGTTGATAACAAAGGTGATCCTGACCAAGCTTTCTTTTCATCTTTATAGTGAATCTCCCTTATCTTTGATCTGCAACTGATGAAGGGATTCTCTAAGAATTTAATAATTTTGTAAAGCAAGAGATAAATGTAGTGAAAAGGGTAAGGGGTATCTAAAAAACAAAGATAGAAGTATACGTTACTAGCAGTTGCAAGCAATGCCAAGAACAAGCTGTATCTCCAAAGAGGAGATAGTAGGTTTAGGCTGTAGTTGCATTGAAAGCTCCAAAGGCCGTTTCAGGCCAGCCATTTTTTAAAAAAACTCGGATGGGGTTGGAAAAAAATAAAGATATTTTGACTTGAGAAATATATAGCAGATGCTGTCATATGGTATATTCCTCATGCTTGAAGCTATGGCAGCTATTCTGCCTTTTCTCTCTAATGGTACTAAAGCTGTAAGGGAAAACACATGGAAGAATATTCTAGAAGACTACAAAAAAATGTGTGTAGACACAAATAATCCTGGCATTTGTGTGTCTCAGGGTAACCAATCTGAATTTTCAAGGCTCAATAACCACCTAAGTGGCATCAATATCTGAGAAAAGGGTAGTGTAGAAATACAGAGTCCTATGGGAGTTGGGCGGCCTAGAAATTTGATTAATAAATAAATAAAATAAATACTCTTCCAAATTACACTGTGTAATTTTGAATCTTCTTAGGAATTCATAGAAGGCACACCGTGATTTTGCAATTACTCTTCTGCTACTGCCTAGAAATACCTATTGGCTCTTGTATGCATACTGCAAAGTTTTCACAAGGGAAAAAATAAAACAATTAAAATAATTTGGAGACAGTTAAAAAACCAATTTGCTGTAATATTCTAGCCTGCTGGAACGGAATAAGTTTATGCTTCACTGTAAACACTATGTTCAAATCTAGACTAAACCAATTCTCTTTATCCAGCCAATGCCACTGGAAGTTGGTAACTGATGTCTTGTTCAGAATAGAAATTCCATTTTTTTATTTTACCGATGAACAGAAAAGAAAAAAAATACTTTAAAGATGTCCTTTGTTTATGCCCGGGGTTTGGTTGCACTTCCAACACTTGGCCAACATATTCTTAAACATTCTAGCTAATCTTGCTGGAGGACAGTGCCATCTACAAAACATTTTGTATACGTTTTCTTTATATGCAGTGGACGTTGTCAATTTATAGTTTCTGTCCCACAACTTTTGCCATTTGTGCAATTCTATCGAATACCAAAATTTTTAGCCAATGCTATCATGATTTCCTTTACTTGCTCCTCTTGCATTCTAATAGTCAATAAATAAGTATAGTTTTTTTTAATAAGTTTTTATTAAATTTTTTCTTTTACATACATCACAACACAAAATGCTTCAACATAACAGCAAGCGAATCTACAATATACAGGACATCTTATCACACTTATATTTCTTATATACATTTCTAATTCATAATCTATTTATGTAATTCAATCTTTACATATTTTAATATAGATTCCTTCATTCCTTTTGTCTCTTTTCTATCCATGTATACCAAGTTTTTTTTAATCAGTTTCTCCTCCGGTCCTATCAAAATTTGATCCAATTCTGTAGGTTCTTTATAAAAACCATATGCTTTAACATCTTTATCATATCTAGATTGTATCGGTACACGCAGCCACCATGCTAAATTTATCCCTTGGCTATTCAATTCCTGTTTGTTTTTCAATTCCTCCTTCTCATTTAAAATATCTTTGTATCTTACAATTTTTCCCATATCTATCACATTTGGGTATGTTAGTGCCTCCATCATGGAGAGCCAGACTGGTATTTTCAAATAGTGTTTTTCCTTGATTTTTGCCCATATTGAGAGCAGAGCGTGAATGCAATTCTTTGATGCAAATTTGTTTGTGTATACATGTAAGATAAGATACAGATTTCACAATATTAATGCTATAATATACTGTTGTTCCCATTTGTTGGAGGAAGTCTAACAAACCTTAGGAAAGAGGAGAAGCATGACAGTTATAGAAGAGGGCAGGAAAAAATTCCTAAATTCTGGAGAAGAGAAAAATATGAGAAAGAAAATCAGATATAAAACTCCACCTTAATTATGCTAGGTATAAATTGAGCTAGAGAATTGTTTTCGTAAGCCCTTAGGATGCTATTACAATAACCTAGTAGCCACAAAGAGTTTCACAGAAATTCATTTCCCCAGTCTGCCTGTCTCAAAATACTTCACACCTTTCTTGGAGAATTCATAACATAACAGAGTATTTATCCACAGTGTGCAAATTCAAGCCTTTGGCTACTTGTTAGAATCAGTTTCACACAGATGAACCTGCTTCTGAATATAAATGATCTCACTTACACCTCATTTAAACAAGAAAAATTACCTATATCTTCTTAGGCCTTAGAAGCAAAAAGCATCTCTAGACTGCTGTCGGGCCATGAGAAAATTGCTTCAGGATTTCAGTATGCATAACTCTGTTCAGATTTCAATTTGAAAGACTCCTATGAAGTTATTTTGATTGATCCCATTTCCTAACACAACCCCACATATAAAGAAGAATTATCTACAGCTGATGTAAATTGGAATATTAGGGAAACCTAATAATGAGTGACACCAGCTATTTCCATGTGGATGAAGTCGCACTGGTTAAAGTTTGCTTCTGTGTACAGCTCTAGTGCTGATTGTCACCTACAAAGTCTTCTTTGAGTTGGGACCTTTCTGATAATTTACTCTAAGTAGAATCTCCTCTCTACCCCAACCCTTCCATTCCAAGTTCTACTGAAGCAAGTAAGCTCCAAGAAAATAGGACAGGTGGGAACTGCTCTGGAAAAAAATTCCCCCTTTCACGTATTGTCTTTACAAAGATTGTTAAAACACTGCTCTTTCAAAGACCTTTTAGGGAGAGAATGTTTTCATAGTTAACCATGGTAATGTCTTCTCAGCAAGCGAGATTTGCTAAAAAAAAATATCTTAAGCAAATGTTGTAGAAGAATTATATGTTTTTATTTTTAATTTTTAATCCCAGTATCACCACTATAAAATGCCAAGAACAGAAAGAAGAATAAAGTTCTAAGCATTCTGTGGAGTATCAAAAACATTCCTAAAACAAATTAGGGACCAGTCTTGAAAATAGAATTCCACTTCAAATAGATTTTTTTTTTAAATGAAGTCAAAGTTCCAGGAAATGGCATGTCTGCTCTATTTTTGGGCTATTGGGCTGAATTTAATGCCCTGCTCCTAGAATCCAGTGATGTCACCAGGCACATTTAGTGAAAGAGCAAATATTGCTCAAGAAGAATCTGTTGAGCAAGCTGGCTTCACTCTGCGTGTGTCACCATCTTTTAATGCTTTGGTTTGCTGAAGATAGGCAGCTGCACTTTGTGGAGTGAAGGTAAAGTTAGGCAATGGATAGGTTAAAAAAAGATTTGACTGTCAATTGGCCTGTCAATTATTGTCTAATAAAGGTCAAACATTCTTAAAGCATTAACTTTATGGGATATCTTGGAGTTGCTTTTCTCCAACTCCCCTTAATTTCTCACTTAACCCCTCTGCTTTTCATTTCAGCCAGTATATTCAGTTTTTTCAGCCATTTTTTAAACTTGACTTCAGTCTTTTAAAAGAGACTAACTGAGAAGCAGTTTGTTTCCATGATGATGATGTTCCCAGATGCCTGCAGCAGAGGAATTGCCTTGAGTACTAGAGAATTGGGGTGGAAGTATCCCTTACTATCACACAAGACCACAAATGAAATAATAAAGCTAAGCTGACCTGATAGCATTCTTAATGCCAAGGGCTCTTTGATCCGTGTGACCATAATCAAATTATAGGCAGTCCATGGACTTGCCCAGTGATCGTTGACCTGTTAAATGACCAGCATGCCAACTCTAACTGAGGGGCAAATTGAATACGAGAGTGGACACAGAGGTCATGCCAAATTTTTGTAAAATAAGAGATGGTCATTTAAAGCAGGGGTCCCCAACCCCTGGGCCATGGCCCATTAGGATCCGGACTGTGCCAGCAGCAGATGAGCACATGTGCAGTCCCACTCACACAAGTGTTAGTCGCTCACAAAATGAAGCTGTGCATGCGCGCACTTCAGAGGTGGTATTCAGCCGGTTCTGACAGGTTTGGGAGAACCGGTAGTGATAATTTTGATTGGATTGGAGAACCAGCAAATACCACCTCTGATTGGCCGATCACATAGCCACGTCCACCAAGCCACGCCCACAGAACCAGTAGTAAAACATTTGAATCCCACCACTGGCGCACTTGCCCTTCACGCAAAATTATCCCCTCTCCCCCCCCCCTCACTGGGCCACCAACCGGGAAAGGTTGGGGAATGCTGATTTAAAGAATAGCAGAAATAAGTGCATGGAAAGATGAAATTTTCTCTGAAACCTTGTCCTCTGAAACCACTTCTCCCTACCAATTCCCTTTGGTACACCACTTTCCCCTCTTCCAGATAATCTTTTCCAAACTTTGTATCTTCCTTGTACTATCTTTCCCCTCTCATGTATAGCCAGCTAGGAGGAAGAGAGATGTAGCTCTTGTCAGAGATCTGAGCTGATCTCCTGGAAAGGGCTTCCAAAACCAGGATGAGAGCTACATGACATAAAGTTAAGAGCTACACCCAGCCTCAGGGATACAGGTAGTTTAGCCAAGTGGTTTTTAAACTTGACAACTTTAAGATATGCAGAATTCAACTCCCAGAATTCCCCAGCCAGCATGGAGTTAAAATCCACACACCTTAAACTTGCCAAGTTTGAGGAATACTGCTTTAGTCCTTCAATAATAAAGATGACAGTTGCACATTTTTTATGGCTTTATTTATGTTGAGTTTTCTTTTAGCATTGTACTTCTTTTTTGTCTTGATTCTCATCTGCTGCCTCTTTTGGCCTAATTCTTTAAAGGGAAAGGCTATGGATCACTGAATGAATAGGTGCAGTTTCAGAACTATAATGGAGAGCTATCAAAAAGGAAGTTGATTCCAGCAGCCTTTTGTTAATTCATTGTGCAGCAGTGTTCATGGTATGAGTGTGGGAAATGAAACCACAGAATTAGATTCAGAAATAAGGGCCAGCAAAAAAAAAAAAAAGTGTAGCTGCTATCTCTTGGGAGAGAAAAACCTAACTCTAATATTACAATGCCATTGTAGGAAGCATCCTGGAATAACAGTTAAGAAAGAGCCATTAATTAGCTTTCACAATCATAAACATGGTCCTCCAAAGCCTTCTGTTATGTATGAGATTGCTATATGCTTATATATTTTGTTTTTATAGACCTGAATCTTGTAATTGGCATGCAAGATTTATGGTAATATCAGATCCCTAATTCTGAAGTCTTTTTTTTTGTAGTCCAAGTTTTTTTTATTTATATACTAGCTGATTACTCGGCTTCACCTGGGTATATTGTCCCATTGCTGCCGGCGCCTCCGCCCCTGAAGCTGAGGTGGTCGGCCGCCCGCCCACCGCCTGCCAGCTGCCCGCTTACCACCCACGCTCCGCAGCTGTCTCCTACTGCTGGCTGCAGCCTCCAGAGCCCCATGGAATGGCTGTACTGCACATGTGCCACGCTTGGGGCATGTGCAGTATAGGTTTGCCAGTTAGTGTTGGGGGGTTGGCACTTCAGCAGCTTTTTTCAGGGGCACAGACCCCTCGTTGGCGTTTGTGACCTCCCCAATGCTGATCTTAGAAGAGCAAAGTATGTATGTGCAAAGTTTGGGCGAGATTGGTTGCGCCATGTAGGAGCGTATAGAGCACATACACACATACACTTCTGTTTTATAGATATAGATAAACATTTTGAATACAGTGTATTGTCCGGGCATATCATTTTACAAAAGAAAAGAGAGGGAAAAAAGAAATAGTAACATATATGCTAATAACAATAGTACTGGTACAACAGGATGATTTTGACCAAACCTATACTTATGTTAGCTAATTTATAATCCTATTGATTATATTGGCACACTTATAAACCATGTTTATGTTTAATTTATACATAGCAATAATATTTCTTCATCTAATTTCTACATCTTATCTCTAACCACTCATAAAATCTATTCCATGTTAAGTAATATTCTGTATCTCCTTTGTCTTTTATTTTCAATGTCAATCTATCCATCTCTGCACAGTCCAATATTTTCCAAATTATATCTTCATTTGATGGAGTGTTCTCATTTTTCCAATATTGTGCAAATACAATTCTCGCTGCTGTCAATACATGTAAAATTAAGTATATAGTCCCTTTATCATAGTTTTCTGGTATTATACCTAACAAAAATAGTTCTGGTTTCAAACCTATATGCTGCTTGATATCTTTTCCAACCATGTGTGTATGTTCACCCAGTATTTTTTTGCTTTCATACATGTCCACCACATACGATAGATAATAAGTGCCTGGGGTCTGATTACACTTCCAACATTTGGCGGACATGTTGTTAAACATTTTTGCAAGATTGGCAAAAATGTTCCCCAGGTTAAGAGCAAACTGCTGGAAGTGTAATCATCCTGTTGGAACGTACTACCATATGTGGTGGACCTGCCCGAAAATAAGAAAGTTCTGTTGTAAAGAGAGGAGGTGGATAGGGAAGATTATGGGGGTCCACATGGAGTTAAAACCCGAAACTTTTCTCTTGGGGATTACGTCAGAAAAAATTAAAAAAAGAGGCTTGGTATCTAATCTATATCTATAAAAGAGAAGTCCGGTGGGGATGTGTGTTTGTATGTGCTCTATAGAAATCTGCATTCCTCCATTAATATTGTCCAGGGTTGGCACATACATAGAAAAGCGTAGTAAGATCAGCACTGTCACAGTTAGAAATGGTTTTGGGGGCTGTGTCACCCCGAAAAAAGGTCGCAAACTGGACACTCGCACCAAAACAGAACCAAAGCTCTACTGAACGTGCTCACATTTTGAACAGTAGGACAGCCTCCATTTTAAACCCAGGAACGAAGCTCTACTGAGTTGCTCACATTTACCTCACTCAGCAGCAGAGCAGTGTGGCTTCAACTCACTGGCTTCAACCCCAGCTTGAACCTAACAGCACACCTTGAATCTTCCCCCAGCTCACCTTCGACTCCAAGTATGTGGAA
>JANHJO010002165.1:27378-49532 GCA_032468235.1 Pseudoxyrhopus heterurus | reverse complement strand
TGTGCCGAATTGGACAATCTGACAAAATTGATTAAAGACAAAGGGGAAACAGGGAATTTTGTTGGTTGGGAGAAGGTGTATACATGGATAGAAAAAAGAAAGGGGAAGGAATGTACATAATATATAGTATATATACAGATTTATAAGAGAAACTTTTGGTATGAGAGGAGTGTGTTATAAGAAAAGATTAGCGAGGGTGTTGAGAGACATAATATGGAAAAATAGCATACCGTTTATGTGAAATGACTTAATTTTTTAAATGTTATGTTTGTTTCTGTGTTGTTTGTGGGTTTTGTTTGTATTATTTGTATTTGGTTTTAAAAGAAAAATTTAATAAAAATTTATTTAAAAAAAGAAGTGATCTTCTTTTCTCCTTTTCCTTACTCCAATGGCTGCCTCATGCCAAGCCACTCAGAATCATACACCACATACAAATATCACCCTATCATGGCCTTGATATAATAGAGAAGGCTGAAATTGTAACCACTGGTTGTTAAGCTCCATTAAGCTTTTTATGCTATTGGGAATTAATTAAATGTTTTATTAATCCTAATTCTGAAGTTATGTGCCCCTGAAAGCATAGTGACCTTTTACTGTGGAATATGCATTGCTATGGTTTCAGTTCTATGAAAATCAACTTTTTTCTCTGTCTCTTTATCATGCAATCAGTTGCTCTTAAAATGTGACAGAATAAAACAGTTACATAGAACTCACTGTTTATTCTTTTTCAGATCTGAGTTATGGTGGGTGGAGCTATACTAACCATTTCTAATCTCAGATGACATTAATGTAATTAATTGCATCATATATTAAAACTTGGAAGAACCATTGCAGTGTACACGAGATTCACGCAAGATGCTTCAGCAGACCAGGACTGCATTCCAATATGTAATTCTCAGTTAAATCAAAAGGACTCAGTCTGACAAAACGAGATTGGCTGTAGGAGGACTGATAGCAGGGTTACCAATCTGGGGGTGTTACAGAAAGAATTATGATCAAAGAGCAGCAGATACCTTGAATGACTGATCTGAGAGGCAGCACCACTTTCTATGCTGAAGCAATACCGATTTGGTGGCTTGATCATCAACAGGTAGTAATCAAGGAAAGAATACCACACAGTAAGAAACACTCTGTTTTGGAGTGTTTGTGCAATGGTTGGCAGGTTCTTAACATGGAATACCTTTGATCTAATTTTAATTACTAGATCAAAGCTAATTAAAAAAAAATTAGTTGCTAGATGTTGGGGGGTTTTCACCTCTATTTTTTCCTAGGAGTTTTGAGAGAGGCAATTCCATTCTTGCTACATGCCTGTGGATTCTTTCTGCTGCTGAAATTGCAAGAGGTGGGGCCCTGACTCAGTGTTTGTAACACCTACTTTTACTATTTCAAAGCTTGTAAATGTCTTTTAGGAGCCATTATTATTTTAGTGGTGTTTTTCACAGCTTGTCACTTGGACATAAGGGTTTCTAGAATGGAATCACTTACTACTTTCCTGAAGGTAAGAATTGTAAAACTGAAAAGAGAGTCACTGTGCAGGTTGCTCATACTGGTGTACATGCACTTCTTTTTATCTAATCTAGAAAAACGGAGAAACCAGTTAGTTGAAAACAAGACGTGTAAAAAGCTGTCATGCATGGCTTTGATCTCATCATCATACAGAGTAAGCTTTGTTTGAATCCAGATATGAAAATTGCTACTGAGAGATATGTATATGTAGGAGATGAAAAAAGACGATGAGAAAGTATGCCTGAATGTTCTTGTTTTCTAGTGAAATTTTTTTTTAGGAAGAAAAATCCACCTGTAGTGTATGCTGATGCTATTTGTGTTGGTTAAGCTGGTTGGTTAGCTATTTGTGTTGTTTAAGGAATATTTGTAAATGTATATAGAATGAGAATTAGAAGAAATGCCTGTAACTATTAAAGTGTACTACCACAAAAGTATCCCTTGTCCCTCTGGCAGTCTTGTATTTTATAAATTTATTTTATTTGGCAGGTTCCAAACAGAAAAACAAAATTTTGGGGAAATCCAGAGAGTCAACATGCTGTTCAAGCACATGTAGGATGTAAGGTAATGAAACTAAGACAAAAAAAATTAAAAATGAATGATTTAACTAGGCAATAGTTTTTACTTTGAGGATAGGATAAATAAACATTTAGTTATTAAATAAAAAGAGTTAATGTCTTTCTTGAGCAGCAAGAACAATTTTTAAGAGAAATTTCCTAAGAATTCACTGTATCTGCTTTTTTTTATCAGTATCTTCCCAGTCAACTAAATATAAGTTTGCAAAGGGATATTCCTGTCCTTGCTAGAACTGATTTTTCTTTTTCTTTTTGAGTCAAGTTTTTTTTATTTATATATAAACATTTTGAATACAGAGTATTGTCCAGGCATACCATTTTACAAAAGAAAAGAGAGAGAGAGAAAAGAAAGAAAGAAATAGTAACATATATGCTAATAACAATGGTAGTGGTACAACAGAATGATTTTAACCAAATTTATAATTATGTTAGCTTATTTATAATTCCATTGATTATATTAGCATATCTATAGTTATAAACAATGCTTATGTTTAATTTATACATAGCAATACTCTTTCTTCATCTAATTTCTACCTCTTATCTCTAACCACTCATAAAATCTGTTCCAGGTTAAGTAATACTCTGTAATTTTCTTTATCTTTTATTTTCAATGTCAATCTATCCATCTCTGCACAATCCAATATTTTCCGAGTTATATTTTCATCTGATGGGATGTTCTAATTTTTCCAATATTGTACAAATACAATTCTCGCTGCTGTCAATACATGTAAAATTAATTATATAGTCCCTTTATCATAGCTTTCTGGTATTATACCTAACAAAAATATTTCTGGTTTCAAATCTATATGCTGCTTAATCATCTTTTCCAGCCATGTATGTGTTTTTGTCCAATATTTTCTTGCTAATTCTGAAGTCTTAAGAGTAACTCTTTAAGAACAAGTATTCAGTGCAAATCTCAATGCATTGAAACAGATTCTAGATGACTGAAACAACTTTAATTCAGGGCATTTTATTCTTTATAAATAATTCTCCCTCAGTTTTATTTCAATCTGTGACTGGCAATGCTTAGCATTTAGAGTGATCACTGTAGATTGCTTAAAATGTATTTAAATATCTGAAAGGGGGCTTCATCATTAAGTGAAAACTAACTCATAGTCTAGTTGATACGAAAAATAGTCCAAATTAGAATGGTTCAGGGTCTGCTGGAACGGCGAGGTTGTTTTGGAATTTTTTTATGTTGTGTTTTCAGAGGACTCATGCCAAGAAGATATTCTCTCTGGAAATGATAAATAGCAGTTTTGAGAGTTTAGTGGCCTGCCCTGTATGTCTTCATAATTGCTGATTTAATCACATATATTCGGTGATGTCTGTCACAATATGAAAATGGAGAATTTATGGTTCTAAGTCGTAAACTCATTATTATTTTGCTGCTTGGGGCTTTTAAATGTTGTCTCCAGAGTGTTAGTTTAAAATACATTGCAAACATTTTTTTTTTAAAAAGGCTTTGATTCCATAATTGCTGTGGAATTTCTTTACAGAAGGTTAAGCTGCATGGGGTTCCCAGTTTCAGGGCTGACTCCACATATTTGTGAATCCTGTATTGCAAGATATCTCTGCCTCAATAAAAATCTGCTGTCCCTTCTCTGATCTTCTGCCTGTCTTCCATGGTCTCCCATGTGCCAAGAGAACAAGAGGGAAGATAGGTCAGAATTTTTTTCTAAGATAATATATTGATTTTAGGGATTCACAGCTGATATCTTGTTGGTTTTCAGGGTTTAGTGACTGTGCTCTCAATAACAGATTTCCTGATGTTTCACTGGCATCTTCAGAGGTAAAATGGGCTTTTACACAGAAGACAGGCAACTGAATGGAGACTGATTGAGTTCCTGTCTTTGTAGTCAGGTGTCCTGACTCTTAATTGGTCTTCAGCCAAGTTTGTCTCTGATTTGTTCTTTACTTGTGCTGGATTCTGATTAGTCTAAGCAGCTGATCCAATCCCAGTCTGATCCTTGTCCAGTCAAGTTTTTCATTTGCCCATTTTGGGAAACTGATTCCTGGTTGGTGCTTCTCCCCGTGGCAGAGGAAAGGTAACCAGGACAGGTAACAAGGTGATCAAAAGAAATGTTCCCTCTGCAGTTTTTATGAAGGAAGAGTGTTGTTTCCTGGCAACGGCTCTTTGCCCAGTTCAGTATGATTCTTTGTGCTCAATCTCTGCCAGATTTGTGTGCCAGAAGAGGAAGAAGGAAAAAAGTACAGTTGATTTCCAGTTTGAGCCTGATTTTTTTTTTCTGCAGCTGTCTCACTTTCAGATAAGAGATTTTGCTCAGCAGTTTGCCAGTGTTAGGGACCTTATTTCAGTGAAGGATTTCAAGCCCCTGGAAGATGTTTAATGTTAGTCGGTTTTGAATTAGTTAGCTGTGTATTAACTTGCTGATGGTTTTCATTTGTCTGATCTCATTACAACTGAATATCTTTCAAAATATCCAAGAATTTGTATTCCGGACCCTTAAATCAGCTAACATGGTACAGAATTTTGGTTGGTTAAATGCTGTGTTTGCAGCATTAACTGATGTTAATGCTTGCTTTGTTCAGCCAAAGCATTTCTCCCAGCTAATTTAAAAAAAAAAAAAAAACATTGGATATATGTTTTTTTTTTAAAGTATTCCTATCATCTCCATTGGCTTTGCAAAATTCTGTTTTTACCCAGCAAACATTTCTTTGCTCTTGGAGTAAACTTCAGCTTATACTACATGTATTTATTTATTTATAATTTATAAGACACCCCACTCCCGAAGGACTCCGGGCGGCTTACAACATGTCAATCCATACAGAATCAAAATACCAAAAAAGACAATTAAAACATTAAAAGACATCAAAGCAAAAACCCTTAAGATAAAACCCCATCTCGGGTAGAATCCTTAGCTCCAAGCCTGTTGGCATAGCCAAGTCTTAAGAGCTCGGCGGAATTATGTTTAAAGCTGTAAAGCAATCAGCCTGTTAAGGGTGGTTGCAGATTTGATGCATGAATTGCTTCATGATCACACATTACGTCATTGGGACAACTCACCTGCTGTGCTAGATCAAAGACTCATTATAATGCCCTGTACTGTGGCAAGGGAAGTTCATAGGGATAATTCGTTAATTCAAAAAGATGGTGGCTTATAAAATTTTAAAAAATTGAAATAAATGTTTTCCAGTTACCATTTTGGTAGTCTTGCCTCAGACAGATAAATATAATTCGTAACTGCTGAATCCTTCTTCTAGCATTTTAATTTGCTCTTAGGTCATTCAGGATTTATTTTTTCTCCTTGTTGTTGAGAAATGGTGCTAGTAATATAATACTGTCTGTGGCCTGTGGCAGCTGATTTAAAACTTTTGCCATGAGTGGTAACCCCCACATTAATGGTAGGCTTAATTAGCACAGGTGTTCACTGTGTGCACCCAAGCACTTGTGACCTGTGGGTCAAGTTCATGTCATCTTCTACACATGGAAAGCTTCTTTATCCAGCTCTGATATACAAGCCTGTTCCAATAATGAAATTAGCCATAGAATTGTAAATAGACTGCAGTTGGGGGAGATGAGGAACAAAACCTAATTTTGACCTCTTCTATTATGTAATCACTGCTGTGCACAGGAGAGATGGGTTCAGCCTCTATTGGCGGCTTATGCATTGTTAGACGGGAATTTAACCTTCCAATGATCCAAAACGTTCTGGGAAAATAGGCAAATGGTGCTTGGGAATCCAAACACTAACTAGATCCAAATTCTTTGTGTAAAAAAAAAAAAGCCATTTATTCTTTTAAAAGGATGGGGGAAAGTGCCATTTGAGCCTGTTGTTCAAGATACATTGAGCTTTAACTGCTTCAATTCCTGCCTGGTATAGCCAATGATCACATGGATTGGCAATAGTATTATTTATTTAACATATTTTTATTTTGGCCACACTGGCGCACAAGACATTTATAAGCTAAAGAGGAATAGGACAAGAAAATCCTGCTGATGATGTTACATAGTCTGGTAATGAAACATTCAGAAACTAAATTGAAACAAGCTTAGAAAGCAAACCACTGCCAAAATCTAAAATCTAAGCTACACGTATTTTCTATTATTTCATTTCTATATTTTATCCTATATACATGCATCTTGAAGCAGTTTTACAAAATGAAAAATGCAATGATAAAAACATTCCTCCAGTGGGGCTATGTTTAAGACTGATATACTGTGGTACTGACGTGAATTTAGATTTGATCCTCACCTGAATTTTCTCATACATCTTATTCAAATGTATAATTCAAAAAGTCCACTTGCACCTTGAAGACTAAATCTGTATTGTACAGGAAATTTTTCAAGAGAGAAGGAGATAATAGTTTGATGCAAAGAAATTTAAGGCCAATCTCAGACTAGAAAACATCAGCCAAATGCTAGGCTATGCTTGTGTGGAGTTAAATAAATAATTCAGCCATTCAAATTTGCATAGTTTCCCCTAGGATTTCATTTCCAGCGACTGCAGTGTAGTTAAATTCAGAGAGTGACCAAAGACTTTCAAGTCACAAAAGTGATACATCAAACCATTTTTGCTCTTACTGTGTATACATATTTCTTTTTTGATAAACTTATCTATCTGCTCAAACATGTTAAGATATCTTAAAAATTATTTTAACCAACATAAAAGCTTTGTTGCACACTGCCCAGTGCCACTTGTTTGTACAGCTATATAAATGGACAAATAAATAATATGGTAGGATGTCTGTTCATATCACATTTAATTAAATCATTTATACCTTTTTTAAATCTGATATAGTTCCATATATTAATTTTTCTGTTTTTCCTTGAGTCTACATTTAATCTTAGTTTATTGAAAAAAGAAGTTTTATAACATCGCAGGTTCAGAAGTAGCCTGTTTACAAAAAACTAATATTTATTAACATCAGAGCTGTTTTACATTCAATATGCTAAATTTGTTAACTACCGTTATAAAAAATAGAAGTCTCTTCCATTGATGTCAATGGCAGAATTTCTAGATTATATTGCAACCTTTTTTCCCCTTTGTAATTTGTAGCTAGCATTGTTAAAGTGTTACTCCTTGTTCCTGATCAGGCAGAAAATTTGCTGTCCTGATTGTCAAGTCCTACCACAGTAAGGAAGTTGGCAAGTGATACTTCCTTTTCTGTTTTAATGAAAGCAATTGGTGGAGTTCCCAGCTTCATTTTCCCTCCCACAAAACATCACTTTCTGGTTGGAAAACAGCCATCAAAACCCAACATGAAATGTGAGTGCTTGAAACAACATGTAGAGATTCTGAGTCAACCAAGTCATGAATGTCCCAAAGGTTTCTTTTTTGAGAGGTAACTGGACTTTCTTTTTTTGTTTTTCCTTTCAAGGAAAAACAACTTGACAAGGTAGGAACATTTTTGAACCCACATCCAAAGTAGAATGGCTGATCAGATTCAGGCATGCTACAAGGGAATAGCATTCCTAGCAGTGGGTTCAATATTGCTCTTGTAGTCGGCAACACCCTGTAGTAGCCCCTAGAGCACCAAGAACGAGAAATGAGTTAATAAAGCCCTCCACCCCCAGCCCAGCCCAAGTAATAAATAGAGTGAAAATTATAGTCATGCAAGACCTTTTGTTGGCAGAAGCAGAGGAAAATCTGTAATGTATTAAGTGGCGGCCGAACCTGTAACATACACAGCTGGAAGAACCTGCTCTTTTCCTAGTTTGAATCAACCTTCTTTGGAGCACTGGACTAGTGCTCTCTGAAGAGCACTAAAACAGTGATGAAGGAAGTGCTGAAGCTTCATTTATAAACAGCCTGTGTAAGATCTGACCAGTGCTTCAGAAGGCTCTAGTCAGATGGGTTCCTGTCTAAAGTTGTCCTGTAGCCCAAGCCAATGTGGCCATGGAGGGCTGTGACCAGAGGGGAAAAGTCATACTGACAGCAACCAGAGTGACCCTCAGTTACTGGACCCATCCTATCCTCATTAGCAACAGTGATGCAGATCTACAACCAAAAGAAGAAGAAAAACCCACTAAAACTGGAGGCGTTAAAGCCAACTTTAAGCATCTCAAGATACAGACTGTGGATGAGATGAAGGAATGGCTGTGTCACACAGAAATAGTTACCAGGGCCTTTTTGTTCCGCTGTTAGGGAGATGTAAAATGTTTTCTACATTGTTATGAATTTTATGTTTAGCATTTCAAAGCAGTCTGTTTCATAATAATGTAAATTATTAGTCTCTTGCTACATAAAAGAGACAGGAATACTGCTTCCGAGATATTTTGGAAACACATGGTAATGCAGTGCTATTGAAAATACAATCTTGAAAATTATCATTATAGAAACAAATGATTAGGTTTTCAATCCATTTTAAGCCCCTTTCTTTGGGGAGTCATATGGAATTGGTGCATCCTTTGAGAGCCTACATTTTGCTTTTTTATAAATTGATGTGCTAAATATTACCTTAAAAAGATTGCAGTTATTGTTGCAGCATTTTAGGCCTTCTTCTTATATTAACCTGCGATACATAGAAAAGTCTCTACAGAATAACTCTTTCCATCCTTTCTCATTATATCAGAATTCCAGGACTGTAGGAGAGTGCCTTATGCATTGGCTCACTCCTTCACTAGGGGGCTCACGTGGTAAGGTGCTGAGCCTGCGTACTGCTGAGGTTGGCAGCTCGATTCCAGTGAGTGAATAAACTGTGTAGGGACAAGAAAGGAGCCTCCCCAGATTGCCTACCCGCATTCAGGCGTTCCATGGGTAAAGATAACACCACTCTAAAAAATTCTTTCACAGAGGCAGCCAGCCACCGTGGTGATCCTGGCTAACATGTGCCATACGCTAAAAAAAAACTCCTTCATGAAAGAACTAAAACACTGTTCCTGTGACCCATAGCACAATCAGATTTTACCACTTTTTTCCATTTACTTTTACTTAGAACTTATTGATTGCAATGGTCTGTCTTTAAACAGTAACAGTTCAATTTAAAAGGTAGCCAAGCAAGCTCTGATGTATTCTACATTTTCCTATCTGATTTTGTTTTTATTTGTACACCACTTTTATTTTTACAAATAACTCAAGGTGGTAAACATATACACCACATTTGTGAGTTCACCTACAATCAGCCTATGAAGCCCGTCAAAATCCAAATTAACCGCACAGCCAGCCAGAGACAGTATCGACCCTCAACCAACCCATGCAATCCCCCCACCAGCAGTTCACCTCCCAGTGACCCTGATCTGATGTAACCACCCTATCACAAGACCCATCACATGATTCTCACTGATGACTCACACCTGACCCATCACAAGCTCTCACACACCCACACCTGAAGCCCTTATAAACAGAAGAACACTGACATCCCCTAAACCAGTGATGGTTAACCTTTTTGGCACCGAGTGCTGAAACGGGAGCGTGCGTATGTGCACACCGGAAACCCAAAGAGTAACTCCCCAATGCGTGGGAGGACCAGAAACCAGAAATATAGCTTCCCGGCACACGCATGCACGCCAGCCACCTGGTCTTCCAGTTTCTAATGCGCATGCGCGCATGAAGACCAGCTGGCTGGCACGCACATGAGCTTCAGGGAGCTGCCCTTCTGGTTTCCGGCACTCCCGTGCCCGCAAAGACCAACTGGCTGGCGCGCATGCATGCTCTGGAACCCGGAAGAGCAATGGATGATGGCTGGCGTGCCCGGAGAGATGACTCTGCATGCCACTTCTGGCACGCGTGGCATAGATTCATCATCATGGGCCTAAACTCTGCTGAAGATGTTACCTAGCCTGGTAATGAAATGTTTGGAAACCAACCCACAATCTTGGAGAATGAACTTTCACCCTTATATCCAACACACTTTCCTCTTCCTATTCTCCCCATAACAACCCTGTGAGGAGAATTGGACTAAGAGAAAGTGACTGGCCCAAGGTCAGCCAGATGGCTTTCATAGCTAAGGTGGGACTAGAACTCACTGTCTCCCATTTTTTAACACTAGACCAAACTGATGTCTCCCGCAAAACTTAGTCTGATGACAATATTGGGAAGAGAAAGCAACAAATTTAGAAGCTTTCATCATAATCATGTATGCAGATTACAGAAGCCACAGTGAAAAAGACCGTCAGTAGAAATGGTAGTAGCAGAAGAAGCCTTAAGTGTGAGATGCTTTATTTATTTCTATTCTATCTTTTATAGTAAGTCCATTACCAGCGTACTATTAAATGCTAAAAGCTGAACACCACTAGCATAAATAAAAGGAATAAAGGCTGTATCAGCTAAAATTATATTTATGGGGGGAGTAACAAAATCATTAAGACTTTGAGATTTACTTTTTTAAGAAAAAGGTCTTGAAAATCTCCTTCCAATGCACCAAACTGCATTTCTGGGTGTCTCACCAACTGTGGGGACACTACTAGAAAATGTAATCCCCTGGGCTGTTCTGCCTCTCGAGTGTAAAGAAATGTGAATATTCTTTTGAAATATTATCTGCTCCAAAACAGCAGCAATGTTTCAAAGAAAGCTTGTAAGATTAAAATCACAAGAGGGGGAACAGCTTCAGTCATAAAAGGCTGCACTGCTTTGATATTTCCTACCCTGTTTATGCCATAAATCCTGCTCTTGTACCAGTAATGAAAATTGTAGGTATATAGCTAGGAGAGGACTGAGATCCTCCTGCCCAATTCCTATCCGTCAATTAATGACAGTATTTAATCCCACTACATATGGATGAACATCACCTAATACACACAGCACACCAAGAACTGGAGGGGTTGATGTCCTTTCCACAAGGGTCTGTCCAAACTTAGAAATCTTAAGGGGAATTTCCTAAGTAATAACAGGATTGTAATGGGAATAGCCACAATGCTGGCTATTCAGTATGGTCTCTTTGCAATCTTATATTATTTGGATGGAGCCACTTGGCTGCAGAAAGCACATTTCTACTGTAAAGCTCCAGTGGTGGGTAAAAGAATCCAGATGACTCAAGCAATTTAACATGCTGCAAATTAATGTAATATTCGCCATACAGACTCAGTAACCTGCCATAAAATATCCCTCTACAGATTTCCACATTGTTGGGCCTTTGTAGATACAAAAAAGTGCAGTAATAATTTGTGTTAAGTGTATACTTCAATTGTTATGTTGCTTAATGATATCTTAAACATCTTTTAAAAAATGGGTTCATCTCATTCACTTTTTAAAAAAATGGGGAACTATGAATCCAGAAAACAACATGCCAGAACTTCAGGAAACATTATTGTGGCCAAATTAATGAAGACAACATTTATTAGAAAATTGAAGAGAAAGAAAGGATTTAGTCGTTTTTTTCAACATAAAATGTAACCAATTAAGCTTACCATAAATTTAAATTCAGCTTGTAAGGAAGCTAATGGAGATAGGAATTGATAGAGGGTATGCTTCTCAGTATAAGCAAAGGGCTAAAAGAATATTTAGTAATTAAATTGCAGAATGTCCTGTTAGAAAAAAAAGATAGATACTCATATACCGGTAGTTGCCTTGGCCTAGCTTTTGATATATGCTAACAAACATTCAGTATATTTGAATTAAAAAATAGATCTGTTAAGAAAGACATGGTGATTGAAAAGCCTCACTTCTGTGTAGACCACATCTTGGGGAGAGAGAGAAAGAGGGAGCGTGTTCTCTTTTCTCTCTTAAACACAGAGACTCATTTAACTAACAACAACCGAGTGAGACAGACACAGAGTGTGAAGACCTTCCTTAATTTATCTCCTAGCATTTGCCCTCATGGTCAAAACAGTTCATAGGTGCAAAGAAATAATGCAGTCTCGGACAGAGGCTTCTTCAGACTCAGCAAGACCAGGCTTTTTATTTTAGCCATCTGTTTGAAGATAAGCACAAGTTTTTACCAAACAGAAGAATTACTGAATTAATAGGGGAATAATTCTCAAGGGGGGAGGCACTGTAGCAGGCTAATTCACACCTAGAATGGCTTAACCTAAGGCACGGGTGTCAAACTCGATGGTGTCACGTGACGTATTGTGATGTATTGTGACTTTTTTGACTGGGCGTGGCCTGCATGTGACACATCCGGCCCGCAGGCCACCAGTTTGACAGGCCTGACCTAAGAGGCTCCATGAACCGTTTTTAGAGGATATGTCTTCATAATGTTCCATTCAACTTAACACACAGCCCACTGTAGAGGTACCTTATAATTCTATTTATCTGTTCCACATTTTCCCAAAACAAGTCTTGCCATACAGATAATCTGTGAGGATTCTTTGATGATGTTTGTGAGAATGAGATAAGGGTTGGAATCTGTACACCTTCTGTTGTGGGCATGTGCACTGCCCTCCGTGTTCATTTTGGCTTGAACTGCAAAAATAAAGAGTGTTGCGCTTATTTTTAAAACATGCATTTAGCAATCTTTTGAAAAAAAAACTGTAAATCTATCAAAAAACAAACAAATCTGAAACTCTAGTTGATTTAAACCATGAAAAAGACACAGGTATTGCCACCTGAGAACTGTTTATTGTTGACTGTATTCCAAATGTGTATATTGTAGGTTACAATACCCTTAATTTTTGGCAGCAAAGAATTACGCACAGCTGTACTTTCTACGGGTTTTATTATGAGGAGCGGGAGAACAGAATAAGCCAGTGTTTCTCAACCTTTGAAGCTTGAAGATGTATGGACTTCATTGCTTGCTGGGGAATTCTGGAAGTTGAAATCCACACATCTTCAAACTGCTAAGGTTGGGAAACACTGGCGTACATTTTGCTTGCGCTAATGCTATTAGTGCAAGAGACTCGGTGGTGCAGTGGTTAGAGTGCTGTACTACAGGCCACTTCTGCTGACTATCGGCTGCCTCCACTTTGGCAGTTCAAATCCCACCAGGCTCACGGTTGACTCAGTCTTCCAGCCTTCCGAGGTGGGTAAAATGAGGACCCAGCTTGTTGGGGGCAATATGCTGACTCTGTAAAACTGCTTAGAGTGGGCTGTAAAGCACTATAAAGCTGTATATAAGTCTAAGTGCTATTGCTATTATGCATAATAACTACTTCCTGTTGTTGCCAGCCACATCTATGTGATGCCAGTGCTGCCATACTCATGCAGTTTGAGATAGATGAAAGCCAGAATGAAAATGACAGGAGTTCAGCCAAGTAACAGGTCACAGTTGTTGCAGAAAGGTGCTCCTGGTCAGAACATCTCAATCTGCCCATTCCCTTGTAGCATTGATGATGACTTCCTTTCATTTCACTCTGTGCCTGATTGACAGGTCACCCATATGTGGTAGGGGGATATTGACTGAAAGGGCAGGAAGCTCTCTTGAATTCCTCCACTATGCCTGTAAACTGCTAACTGGACTGTTTCTGAACATGGATCTCATCCTTTTTGGGGTCTTTGGGTCACACGCAGCAGCAGGACACAGGAGAATACTCTCATTTTTCAGTCTACAGCCCTTTAGAGTATTTGAAGGGGGGGACATAAGTTTGGGGCTCTTTCAGAAGCATGCTAAGCAGGTTTTAAAAAACAAACTGATGTGACCTTCTTCACAAGAACATAAGACAAGCCTCTATTCCCAGTATGAGAACTGTTTATTGTCACCCAAGCTTCAAGTTAAGGATAGCAACCAGTGGTATTTTTTTCTGCTAGCAGGTAACTCTAGGTAAAAGGGGAGATGCAGAAAAGGAAATCTGTCAGTCCCTGTTGTTAAATCGTCTCACATTAAAAACATAAGGACAGTACCAGTCACCACCACTCCTTTCATTGGGACAGAATAGGGCTCCGTTGAGGGCAATACGTTGGTAGGTTTATCTGTTGACTGGAGGACTGTACATTTCCATGGCCGTAAGAAGATACTTCTCTCTGTTTTGCCATAAGGAAAGTAAGACTAGGATACAGGTAGTCCTCGACTTACAACCATTTGTTTAGGGACCATTTGAAATTACAACAGCACTGAAGAAAGTGACTTATGACTGGTTTCACACTTACGACCATTGCAGCATTCTTATCGTCACCTGATCAAAATTTGGACGCTTGGCAACTGGCACGTACTTATGATGGTTGCAGTGTGCTAGGGTCATGTGATCAGCTTTTGCAACCCTCTGACAAGCAAAATGGGGAAGCCAGAGTCACTTAACAACCATGTTACTAACTTAACAATTGCTGTGATTCACTTAACAACTGTTGCAAGGTCATAAAAATGGGGCAAAATTCACTCGACAACTGTCTTGTTTAGCAGTGAAAATTTGGGGCTCAATCCTGGTCAAAATCCGAGGACTACTTGTATATAATCATGCAGATGTATGTCTGCCTTTACTGGAGTCTGCTCTTGATTCCGAAACATTGGCTGACAAGGACGGATTTTCCATGCATTTGTCTCAACAAGAAGTGTTACACTTATGCATGCATGGGAGTTAATTAAACAACATTTGGTGTCTTGCAACTGAATGTATAAACTGGCTTTGCTGTGGGCAGATGACTTTTCAGAAGCCATATTATGACATGGATTGTGACGTTCCACTTATAAAAATTAGACTTGGGATGGTTCGTTCCCATGTGCAGATGTTATTGTTTAAAGAGATGTGCCAGCTAATGAACATGCAGGTGTTATCAATCCAAGGCTGCTACTCAAATGATTCAGAACAGCGTTTTCCAAGCTTGGCAACTTTAAGATGTGTGGATTTCAACTCCCAGAATTCCCCAGCCAGCAAGGGAGTTGAAATCCACCCATCTTAAAGTTGCCAAGCTTGGAAAACACTGATTTAGAGTTTAGGGTTCTAAAAGGAATTCTTAGCAAGTTAGTTATTTCGTCTCAGTTTCCACTGAAGATTAATTCCAAAGTCAGAATTCATTAACGTTACAAATGTTTCTTGTATAACCAATTGTAAAATGAGGCTCGAGTCACTCTGAAAGTGAAAATAGTTCAAAAAGGGGGAGGGGGAAGCAAACAAAGCAAGCATTTTTCTTTTATACACTTTAAAAGCAACCTTCTTGCCTGGGAATAGTGAGACGTGAAGTACAACATACGCAGGGACTGAACTCACCCAACGTGATACATGGCATGTTTGCTTTAAAAGATGGGAACAATCCCAAATCTGGTTTGAATTAATAAATGTATGTGTGAGACACAGAGGAAGGGGATAGAGGGAGCCATTGTCTTAGCCAAGCATCTAAGGATATAACTATCCTAGAATATAACTATCTGCCTGCAGCAGCAAGGATGTTAAATGCATTGGATGGGAGTGGGGGGGAGAGGAGTATTCATAACGCTAGAGACCTGTGAACATTTTATCTTTGAGCCTTTTTTAATTAAAAAAAAGTGTCTTGACATCTTCAGGACATACTACGATGAACCAGAATAGCTACTCAACAGTGAAATTATCAGCAGGCGCAGGCAGGGGGTTATTAGTCATAGCTTTAGTATCATACTGGAATGAAAGCCAAGGATTCAAGAAGCAGAGCAGTCCACTTTGGAAACGGACCAAAGTTTTTTAGTGTGTGGCGGAGGGGAGTGCGTGTTCAGTAAGTTCTTTTATTCCTGGTGGAGTCATTCTGCTTTGCTTTGCTTTTTTTAACCCTAAAACGTCCGCTGCACTAAGTTTATAATAGGAAATGAAAGCCGAGGGGACATTGCCATTTAATAGCGAAACAACTTGCAGCACTTTTAAAAAGAGGCAACTGCAGCTAAGGAATCATTTTGTTCCCAAGTAGGAAAAGAAGGGGAGAGCTGGTACCTTGGGAAATGAATCATATTCCTAGGATACATATATGACGAAAGGGACAAGACACCAATAGCTAGGATATCTCACTGGGTGTTTAGAATTCATTGTCCTTCTTTTAGGACCACTGTAAGTACTGGATTTTTATAAGAGGGTACATTAATATTAGCAAATAATTGTTTTACAGGTAGTCTTTGACTTACGGCCACAATTGAGCCCAAAATTTCTGTTGCTAAGTGAAACATTTGCTATATGAATTTTACCAGCTTTCTTACTACAGGTGTTAAGTGAATCACTGCAGTTGTTAAGTTAGTAAGACGGATGTTAAGTGAATCTGGCTTCCCCATTGACTGTGCTTGTCAGAAGGCCGCAAAAGGTGATCACATGACCCCAGGACACTGCAATCGTCATAAATATGAACCAGTTGCTAAGCTTTCGAATTTTGATCACGTGACCATGGGGATGCTGCAACGGTCGTAAATGTGAAAAACGGTCATAAGTCACTTTTTTCAGTGCTGTTGTAAACTTTGGTCACTAAATGAACAGTTGTAAGTCGAGGACTACCTGTATATTAGCATGCAATATATCTAAGGCATAAAACTTTCAGAGCCAGCTACAGAGATTTCTTACTCACCGGTCTCTTTTTGTCTGTAGATAATAAGATGAGTCACTGTATTGTCCGTGCATCTTCTGCCATGAGGTTAAATAGCCATGGACACCGTGCTGTCTTTTCTCTCAAATAGGTTCAGTTACAGTCACAACAAATCAGTAAAGAGTGTTTTTTTTGGAAGACAGTTCTGCTTGGCAGCTGTTTGCTTTTTCAATGGGGACTTTTTTCCAATAAGTATTTTATGCTAATAGGGGTAAGTAATATGTCGATTCTTAAAACACTGCTGATGAACCTGTGACACATGTCAAAGGTGACTTGCCACAACATTTTAGGTGTCATGCTAGCATTCGCCAACACCTGACAACTATTCTTGAAAGCATGCCCCATTCTTCTATGATTTGCCGAGGCCGCACAAGACTGCGATGTGCTGTTGTGCATCCTATGGAAGGTCTGGAAGTTGCGTGCAAGGGCTATGCCATCACGGAGCCTCCTAAAAAGATGCAAGAACAGAGTGTGCATTTGCGTGATTTTGCGAGGCTATGGAGGCTATGCAAGAATGAAATGTGATCTCGCGCAGCCTCAGAACCTTCCAGAAGTCCCACGAGGGCCGCCATGCTCTCGTGTAGCCTGCAGAGCCTCTAAAAATCACACAAGAGCAGGGCATGCTTTTGCACTGTTTGTGAAAGCAATCAGAATGGCAACCAGAACAGCTTCATTCTGACTATATTTTTAAAAATAAATGAATATGTAAAAGAACTGTTTTTCATTGGTTTGGGGTCAAGTTAGGCATTTTCTGAATTTTTGATATGCCGAGCCCAAAAGGTTCGCCATCATTGCCATAAGGAGTTTGAGCTGATGATGCAATTGTCAAACTCCATGAAATTATGCAGAAGATCCCAGCAGATGAACTTAAAAACCAAATACATCCAACAGACTCAGAACATAAAAAAGGGTTAAGGTGAATTCTTGTTCCCTAATACAGGTAGTCCTCAACTTATTACCACAATTGAGCCCAAATTTCCATTGCTGAGCAAGACAGTTAAGTGACTTATGCCCCATTTTACGACTTTTCTTGCCACAGTTGTTATGTGAATCACATCAGTTGTCGTTAGTAATATAGTTTTTAAGTGAATCAGCTTCCCCATTGACTTCGCTTGTCAGAAGTTTGCAAAAGCTGATCACATGTCCCCAGGACATTGCAACCATCATAAATACATGCCAGTTGCCAAGCGTCCAAATTTTGATCACGTGACCATGAGTGCTGCAACGGTCTAAGTATAAAAAACGGTCATAAGTCCCTTTTTTTTTTCAATGCCTTTGTAACTTTGAACAGTCACTGAACAAATGGTTGTAAGTCAAGGACTACCTGTCAAAGGTTTTAGTTGTGTAAGGATTTGATCAGGAAGAAAAGTTATACAACCACCATGTCCATGGGAAAACAAATGTGAGAATATGTGTGCATGCATACATTCCTATATCATGCAAGTCAGTTTTGTTCTACACAATCTACTGATTGCTAAAAACAGTATAAGAGGCACTTGTTCTTATGTTACTCTCCTTGGAGAACACTTAATTCATCTTTTGTATATAAATGTTTCACTGGAAAGTGTTAAAGAATAATCTCTGGCCTTTCTCCCTTTCTTTCTTTCTTTCCATTAGACTGGGTGTATCTAATAACTGCTCAGCCCAGAAACTATACATCTTGAACAGTGTCTTAGCTTGACAATTCCCATATGTTTGTAGCAATGCTTGATGTATCTACAAGTTTTCACTGCTCGCTATAATTGCTTGAGGACTTTTTGAAACAAGAGATTAATTTTGTACAGTGTTATATTACTGCCAAACTGAGGACATGGGAGTGTGGGTGTGGGTGTATGTATACACACACACACATACCAACATATGTATGAATGTATGTTTGGCAGATGATAGACAAGTGGCCAACATTCCAGAAACCCTTTCTAAAAGCAGACTGAATAATGGGTGTATCTTCATATCCTGGCTCCCAAAGGACCTTTTGGGAAGGTTAGTGATCCCAGCATCAAAATTTGTACTTTGGCTGCGGGTTAGTATAGATCTTGAATCCATGCAATTCTTTATGGCTAGCAACGTATCATTAATTTTCTACACCATTTGCATGTAACTTTGGGACCTAAGGAAGCCAAATACATTCAGTTTTTGAACTTGTGTAGATGATTATTGTCTTGTTTTCATTGAGATGTGGGAAGTCACATGAACAATATATGAAACAGCACACAAAGCAAACTCCCTGGTCTACAGATTTAGGCACTTAGTTGACTTGGTTTCATATTGGGAACAGTTCTGCATTATTTCATCCAACTTCTTGTTTGTCCACACAACTGCTTTTAGTATGTGTTAATACTATGATGTTCACAAGGCTCCGATCATTGTCTCTTTTTTTCTTATCACTTTTCCTAGCCTCAGCCAAATTGCTTTGTCTGTGTTAAAGCTAAAGTCAGGGCATCCAAGAGTGATACATTTTTAATATCCCTATACTACTGTTTATTCTTTCTCCTCCCTTTTAACCCCTTTGTCCTCCTCCAGTGAATTGCACCAAAGAGTAGCTTTGCATTTCCAGTAAGGCATTCTGAAGCAGAACATGTGAATTAAGTTTCTTCTCCACCCCACTCTGCCACCATCTCATGTTCTGGTTCAAGACATCTGATCAACATGAATCTTAGGGATATCTTTGACTCAGACCATTTCTTTTCAGGGAAGCAGAAAAAATACAATGGCCTTATTAGATAGCATTTTGCTTTATTCTTCTCCACCTTTGCTGATTTACAGTAGTAAGGAAAAATATGTTAGCTTACATAAATATTATATTTGAGCTGTAAATGACAATTTGGCATAGTCACATTTAACTTAACATATGACTGATTGAGAAGGGGTGGAGGATTATTAGAACATGAATTTTCTTATGTCCAAAAGGTGTGTCATATTGTTACTAAAGCCTTATAGAACCATCTCTATCTCACAGAAAAATTTGATTTGGTAACTGAAAGGAGTTGCAGAAAAGTTCCCCTTTTCAGCAGAAAAGCATTTCAATTTAAAATACTATAAAAGACTGCTGAGAAGCAAAAATAAAATAATGAATTTTACAATTCTAGTGAATCTGACTGAATAAAACTTGAGGCTCCTTTGGGATGACTAATGCACCAGCCAAGAATCACTTTCCTCATCATTTGTATGAAAGAGGCAAATTAGCCTGAATTATTTTTATATCTTATTAGTACAGCTTGCTGTTTAACTGAAAGGTTCAGGGCTGTCCAGAGGAGCTGAGATTACACTGGAGTCAGCAATTTTTTCTGCCTGCCTTGCTTTTATTACACTGCTGGCACTGCAGCTAATTTTATAATCAAGTAAATGTGTTTGAAAACGTTATTCATTGCAGAATGTAGGGTACAGTGAACCTAAGATATACTACAAAATATCCTATGCATATTTGTTCAAAAGTAATTCTTACTGATTTCAGTGGATCTTGGTTCCATGTTAAGTGTGTATTCAATTGCAACCTATCAGGAATTAATTTAATTTAATTTAAAGGATACAGCACCATTTTGCTTTCTGTAGCACTATTGTGTTCTTAAAATATGGTGTTTTCCGTTTATTATTGTTTTCTAGCACTGTAAGTTCATTCAATTAATCAGTGGAACAGATATAAATTGCATCATAGTGGCAAAAGGTATTAAAGAAATGAAAATTAAATGCTTAAATTTTCTCCAAGGCCTCTTTCTTGCCACATATATCAGGAAAAGTTTGGTCTAAGGCTTCAAACCTCCTAACCATGGGGCTCTCATCCCAGACAATAAGCCTTGCAACTCAAAGCAAATTTACAGTATTGGAAGTTTCTTCAATGTCACGAAGAGCATTTTTTCATTCACTTTGAAGGGTATCTGGAATTTTCAGGGCACTGTCTTACCACCAGGCATCAGTGTTGCTGCATTACTGGATGATGCTACAGCAACAGCAACATCTTTGTCACCCTGTGCCATCTTTGTCATTGAGTTGTGGCAGGAAGCTGTCGTAGGCAGTTTAAAAATAGTGACTTCCTGAGGTCTACCTGGTCTCCAGCAGTTGAAGGAGGGGCTGGTCTCCACTAACTTTCAGAGCAGGAAGCAGTTGAAAAATGAAACAGGATGGGCAAGGACTAAGGTGAAATGGCTAATGTATTTGACTGACACCAGAGAGATCCAGTTTCTATTCCATCTGCAGCCACATCAGCTCACTGGGTGACTTTCCGCCCAACCTACCTCACAGGATTATTGTGAAGAAATATAGGAGGTTGAAGCAATATGCATGTGCCTTGAGTTCCTGAACAAAGATGGGTTATCTTTGAGCTGTGGTGGTGCAGTGGTTAGAATGCAGTAATCCAGGCTAATTCTGCTGACTGGCGGTTGGCAGCAGTTTGGCAGTTCAAGAGTCTCTGACTCAAGGTTGACTCAGCCTTCCATCTTCTGAGGTCGATAAAGATTGTTGGGGCCATATGCTGACTCTGTAAACCACTTAGAGAGGTCCATAAAGCACTGTAAAGCAGTATATAAGTCTAAGTGCTATTGCTCTTGCTATAGATCTGTGATGGTGAACTTATGCAATGCGTGCCAGAAGTGGCACACAGAGCCATCTCTCAGGGCACACCAGCCATTGCCCGTTGCTCTTCTGGGTTCCAGCTGGTCTTCGTGTGTGCAGGAGCGCCGGAAATCGGAAGAGCAGTTCCCCCAGCGTGCATGCGTGCACCAGCCAGCTGGTCTTTGTGTGTGCATGCACGTTAAAAAACTGGAAGACCAGGTGACCGGCGCACGCATGCATGCTGGGGGAGTTGCTCTTCTGGTTTCCAGCGCTCCCACACATGTGCATCAGAGAGCTGCTCTTCTGGTTTCCAGCATGTGCATGCACACGCACGTGCACGCACACTCTCATTTCAGCATTCAGTGCCGAAAACGTTAGCCACCACTGCTACAGATGCATATGCATTTTGAGTGCCAGAGGACGAATACAGAAAACAATAAAAATATCCAGGTCTTCCTTCACGCACCTTACCGTTGTTGCTTCTTTAAGAGCCACATAATGAGTCAATTCCTTGCTGCTGGGTAGGGGAGCAAGGGATTATGAGCCTGGCTGGGAAACTGTCACGGTACATTGAAAATGAACATTATGTGACCGCAGCAGCAGCTAGGTGTCATGGGTCCTGGATTTTGGACACATTCTGTAAGTTAGCTATTTGAAGCACCTTAGTTCAAAAATTGTTGCCCATGATGCACTGCCCAGTTAAAAGTCATGACGACGAGAATTTTAGTAGTATATAGATACCAAGCAAAGCCATTATAAATGTTAAAACTCACCAATAAAGCAGCCAAAGCAATTGTAATCTAAGTCAAGTCATAATAATCAGAAGACCCAAAGGTGCTTTTTTAAGAGGCAACTGGACTTCTTTGTTTTTTCTTTGAAGATGTTTCGCTTCTCATCCAAGAAGCTTCTTCAGCTCTGACTGGATGGTGGGAAATGGAAGGATTTATATTCCTTGCAGGTCATTTGCATTCTTTTAGAGAGTCATTGAGGCCACTTGGAGGTTTATCTGTGTCCTCAGGGTCACCTGAGTAGTGCAAAGAGATCGAGCCCGAGGCCCCTACAATGTGGGGTGCCGCAGGGCTCGGTTCTGTCCCCCCTCCTTTTTAACATCTACATGAAACCGCTGGGGGAGATCATCCGATGACACGGGGTGGGTTATCATCAGTACGCTGATGATACCCAATTGTACATCTCTACCCCGGGTCTGATTAGTGATGCA
>JANHJO010002165.1:0-10436 GCA_032468235.1 Pseudoxyrhopus heterurus | reverse complement strand
CTTCTCATGAGGTGGCCAAAGTATTTCAGTTTCATCTTCAGGATCTGGCCTTCTAAAGAGCAGTCAGGATTGATCTCATCCGGTTGTTACACCGGTTGAAACCCATCCCTGGATCCATTGATTAAATTAAACTGGAAGAAAGTCTAGTTTTGTGTGTTACCACTCAAGACTGATGGAAATTTAGGTTACTGCAGGAGATGCCTGTCCAATCTTTCCACCATTTTGTGAACATATACACGTAGAGCCTTTTTCCAGTAATCGGCTGCAGATCTTCTCATCTGCCATTCCTGTCCCAATATTCCTGCTGCACACCTGCTGATCTTTTCAGAGGTATCCCAACCTCTACATCAGTCAACTCTCACACACAAACACACACATCTTCCCAATATGATAGATAGTCCATTCAATACGATCTTTTTCCTAAAAATTTCATATCCTAAAAACACAGAACTGCCTCATAGTTTGGGAACTCTTGCTCTATGACAGGGGTGTCAAACTCAAGGCCTGCAGGCCGGCTCCAGCTCACGATGTGGTCAAATCCAGCCTGCAGGGCCCTCCTGGTCTACCCAGTGTGAAGAGGAAAGATCAGGCCAGCGTGGCTTCGGCCCAGTCTACCCAATGCGAAGAGGAAAGATCGGGCCAGCCTGGCTTCGGCCCGGTTTACCCAATGTGAAGAGGAAGCATGCCAGCAGTTTGGAGAGTGGCATCAAGTTGGCCATACCCACCCAGTTGGCCACGCCTACCCTGTTGGCCACACACACACACCGCCCCCCCTTCCATGAAATTAAGTTTGACATCCCTGCTCTATGAGAATTGCTATACACATTACCCTGAACTCCTTAAGAAAAAACAAGATATAAATCTACAAATAAATTTTTTATAAATTCAGATACTGTTAGTAAAAAAAAATCCCAAAAGGTTATTTAAGAAAAACATGACCAGTATTATTCTCCTTCTCAACAGCAAGCACGGGGTTAATTTCAGTATTATAAACACACTGTTAACTCTGTCTTCCTGCAAAGAGAAATTTCCCAATTTGACTTCTTGCCAGAAAAAAAGAAAAAGAAAACCTTTTCAGCTATGGGGCAGAGCTACAGCCATTGTGTCTGAATGCTAGAAATGCTGCTTTGAGCCTGGCAGGACATATTGCTGAAAGTTTGCTAAGCTAGAGCTATCCAAAATGACAATAGTGAAAAAAAGCACAGAACTACTTAAATTGACGTTGTAGTCAGTAGAGGTTTAATACAGCTGAACATAGGACTTATTTGGTTTTTAAAAATCATATTCTTCATAATGCACCTAGAGTTTTAAAAGTTGCAATTAAGACCAGAAGGTGAAGGAAGGCAAAAGGGACAATCAGTATGAAAAGAAGTAGCATTTTGTTTTACTACTGAATTCTGTTTTCATGTAGGCTTCTGTATGCAAATCATTGCTGGCAATAATTTTAATCTGGAAAAAACAACAGAAAGCCAAAAAATGTTCAGATGGCCAAAAAGCAAAATGCATTAGCTTAAGCCTGTGGAAATTTCTTCCAAAATGGCCCCATCCTTTTTTTTTTTTTTGTCTATGACAAGAAATTCAGTGATAAGACTCCCAGAGCTAATGGCTTCTTGAGGTTCCTTAAAAATTAATAAATGAATTGTAATAGAGACTATCACGAGCCACATCCAAGATAATGCATGGAACGATATTTTGGAACAGGTATGTGGAAGTGCATGCAGATCTTTATAAACACTGTTTACCAATAGTATATCCGTTCATAAAATTGAAGCATAATGAAGCACAATAAATGTGACAACACCATGTTAAATTACTATTAATTACTTCTTTAGTTCTTGTTTTCTTATCTCAATAAGAATGTAGTACAGTCATTGGGTGAAGTGCCATGTTCAAATTTTAATCCATTAATGAAGACACTACAACATACTTCTTTGGATTTGCTGCAATATGCTAACACAGAAACCTCTCTGGAAATCCACAGAAGAAAGTGTCTAAATTATTATTTTTTTCAATAATTCAATTCATAATTTATTTAATAACAAATTATTGTAATTTGTCCTTTCTCAAATTTTGGGTAATATTCACATGCAGTACAGGGTCCATGAAAAGAGGGAAGATACAAAAAGTCAACTTTGCAACCTTGCAATTGTGGATGCCATCTTGTCTTTTATGACGCACGCACACACAGTGCAGGTGCCTCTGGCATGCAGGTTAGGCTAGAAAGTTAGAAAAGCAAGCAGGACAAAGCAGTAACTGTCCTTTCAGGCAGACAAGATCAGGGGAAAAAAGACTCCATAGTTAAACTAGAAATACATGGTGTTTATTATATTAACTGAACAACTCATGTCCTATTGGGACATCATTGAAGAGAGAAACAGAATGATCATGAATGAGCAAAAAAGCATTGAGAGCAAGAGTGACTTCTGACTTCCTACTTTGAGTTTCCTTGTGGGAAACAGGCAGGAAGCACTGAAAATCTCCCTTCCCTTCCCAGCAGGCAGGGAAGTGGCTGCTGCTGGGTGGGGGAGGAAATGAGGGATTATGAGACTGATTGGGAAACTATAAAGAAACATTGAAAATGAAGATGAGATGACCATAGCAGAAACCCAATAGTGCACCAACAGCCAGAAGCCACAACTTCCCCAAATTTCATGGAGTCATGGATCCCAGATTTTGGACACATTCTGTAAGTTAGCCCATTTGAGGTATTTTGATTCAATAATTACTGCCTTGTGATGCACCATTTTGCCCGGTTAAAGGTCACGAGAGCAAAAGTTTTAGTAATATATGAACAATACACAGAATCTTGAGGCCCTGGTTGTGCTTTATCTACATTCCCTCTTATATCCAGGAAATTAGGCAGTACCTGCACAAAACTCTTCTAAATACTATCTTGCTTCCCAGGACTCAAGGAATTTTTTATCCCTCTTTGTGTAGATAATAATATTGCCTATTTCCCTCAAAATTATCTTGCTCTCCATATAGCAACCAACTGTATTGTTAGCAAAACAAATTCTATAGACAGGCTTGAATTTGAGGAGACTTTCCATTTTACTATAAATGTTGAGAACTCTCTAGAAACTGCATTTAACCTATTAGGATCTATACGTAGCCCTAAGATCATGCACTACTGGACTAGTCATTAGACTATTTTATATACAGTTCATGACTCCATTTATACACTATGTATAAACAAATATAAATTATTAATGAATTATGTGCCATCATGCTATTGTCAACACATTTTCCAGCATTATCTGCATAGACTATTCAAGAGAAGTAAGACTTCACGTAATGTGTCCAAAATACAATAATTTGATCCTGGTTATTTCTGCTTGAGAACTCTGGACTTCGTTCAATGGTCCGTTTGTTTGTTTTCTTGGCTCTCTGTGGTATTCTCTAGAGTTTTCTCCAACACTGAAGTCCAAACATTGATGCTCTTTCTATCCTGCTTTTTCCATAGAGCACCACAGGGAAATCCATTGAATCTGAATATCATATCCTAGGCCTTCATTGCTCCCCTACCAAGTGCTAGTTTGTCTTGTATTTTTAATTGTGGGTATTTTTTGTTGATCTGAAAATATCTTCATTGTTTGTCCCAAAGGTGGTGTTCAAAAGGCAACTGGACTTTCTTGGTTTTTTTCCTTGAAAATGTTTTGCTTCTCATCCAAGAAGCTTTTTCTGTTCTTCTTGGATGAGAAGATAAATGTTTTCAAGGAAACAACCAAGAAAGTCCAGTTGCCTTTTGAACATCACCTTTGGGACAACCATGACCTGGATGATTGAGAATCTCCACAGACATCTTCATTGTTTCTTTCTTTCTATTTCAAATTCTGTTTTTTTAACTGAAATAGAAATATGAAAATGACCAGTGTTATAGGGATGTTTGGGAGGAAAAACAAAGTCTGTGCATAGTGTTAATGATTTCTACAGTAAAAACGGACAGAATGCATTAATAAATCAAGTAACTATTGTTTTGACTCTGAGCATTTTTCTGTAATATCTACAGAATGGCTACATCTGATAACATTTTTTTCTTTGTCTAAATGTAGCAGCTAACGTGGATGATAGTGCCCTGACTGTATCATAGCCACAGCAGAGGGAAAGACCAAAAGCAAATGAACTATTTTTCCCCGTTCCCTTCCCCTGAGGAAAATGACTTCCTCAAAGTGTTTCTAGTCATGAAGAGAAACAGGAAATGGAGCAGAGGCTGCTGTGGAAAACAAGAGTTGTTCTCTTGTGCATCTGGATAGCACTTGGTTGGATATGGCTGCCATTGAGGTTCAATCTGAAGCCCAGGAACACGTTAAAAGTCTTTGCAGCCAAAATGGTTTTTTGTTCAGGCTGTGCAGATCTTTGAAGAGGACCTTCACTTTAATGAGAAATTTGAAAAATAAGGTATTTGCTTCTTACATTGAAAGAAAGCTGATTCGTTTTACCACTCTCCTCTACAGCATTTTGACAGAATTTGCAACAGCCCAAAAAGGCTTCTTGGTGAATTCTGGAGCAGGTAAAAGAGAGGTTGCTTGACAACCTGTGCATCTGAATCATCAGAGCAAAATTACAACAGCCACCCCCCCCCCCAAAAAAAACCAAATCAGAACTGCCTTGCAGGTCTATTTTTAGTGAGACATTCAATTAAACACAGCCCACAGTGGAACAGTAATAGATGCAAGACCCCTCAGAGAAAATTAAAATAGCAGAAGAAAATTAAAGAACTGAAATGCAGAATAACAACAAGTTTTTTACACAAATAACTTATGAAACACAGAAACAAAGGGGGAGGAGTAATGGAGCAGAAACCAAGACAGTGGGGAGGGATCAAATAGATCTCTCTGAGAAAAGTAATTCAAAAGCCCAGAGCAAGTTTACAGAGGAATTTTATTCTACCTGTGAAATGGCTGCCTCACTCATAGAGTCCATGAAATGCATCCTCCTGATGCTAATTTCCCATCAACAAACTGTTTCATTTTCCTGTTAAAATTTATGAGAAATCTTTGGGGGGATGTTTTAAATGGCACTGTGAAATTAAAGGATAATGAAATCAATTATATCATGTACTTCTCATTTCACAATTAATCAGGTTATGAAATTGATTACAGAATGGGAAATGTGCCAAGGGATAACCACATGCTTTCTTTTGGGTTACATCAAATATGCAGGAGTGAGGCAACAAAGCTGTAAAACTATACTGTCCAAAAACTGGATGAAAAATGTGACAGAAGCAGGGACTGCAACTGCCATATTCTTTATTCTCAAAAAATATGTGGCCTTCCTAGCATCTACTTCTCCTGCAGTTTCAGGATTTTACAGTCACATTCTAAACAAAGCAAATATTATAATGTACAGTTTGTTGTGTGCTTACATTTTTGAAACCAGTCACCATCATAATGTTTCATAGTTGCAATAGCATGTGCTAAACTGAGGAGGCAGGGGAATGACCTATGGAAGGAGGCTAAGTAATATGGGAGAAAATGGCCTATAGCTTAGGATAAGGGTGCAAAGTCAGAATCAGCTCCACATTGCAGTAATTCAGCCTGAACGCAAAGCATAAATTGACTGCCCAGGAAGGCCTCTTCATAACTAAACAGTGCCCATACAGCACTCTAACCTGGGGGAAAAGGTGTTTTTGGTCATTTCCTCAACCTCACTTCAGAAAAAAGAGCAGACTTTATGAGTGTAGGTAGTCCTCATTTAACGTCCACTCATTCAGCAACTGCTCAAGTTACAATAGCACTGAAAGAGAGGTAGTTACTATGGGTCTTCATAGTTAAAGGTGTTACAGCATTCCCATGGCCATATGATCACAATTTGGGCACTCAGCAACTAGCTCACAATTGCCATGTTGAAGCATCCCACGTTCACGGGATTCCCATTCGTGACCTTCGCTTCTGGCTTCCCACAAGCATAGTCAATGGAAATGCCAACAGGTTGCAAATGATGATCATGTGATCTTGGGATACTGCAATTGCATTGCATTCATCTAGTGAAAACAACTTGGATTGCCAGAATTGCCATCATAAGTCACACAGTGATATGACTTTATGCCTTATGACCATGACTTGTTAGTGATAGAGCTCCCAGTCCCAATTACCATTGGTAAGTGAAGATACTTGTACCCCTAAATTGAAAAATGGATCTTTAATCCATTTAATCTTATGCAAAACACACTCACTGTACAAATATGAATCAAATTCAATCCCAAAGAAAGTATTTTATTGTGTTTAGATTGCATATTCATTCCTACTCCTTAGCCCAACTTTCTAATCTCATGCCTTCACTTAGGACTTGACTTCTATTTCTGGAATTTGTGGAAAGAATGATTAGTTACGCAGTTCACATATTGATGACTACAGTACTTCTCCAAATAGCTTTCTGGAGTATAAAAGGCATGGTAAGCAGTGAAAGAGATATAAGCAATAGCTTGCTTCTACTACTGTCTGTGAAAGCTTGCTTCTACTACTGTCTGTGCATCTCTACTGTGTGAAAGAGATATAAGCAATAGCTTGCTTCTACTACTGTCTGATATCATTGCCTATTGTCTTGGGTCCTACTATCACAATAGCAAAACAGCACCACCCAGTCCAATGCCACTAAGAAGTGCCATCATCAGTAGTAAGGAAAGACATAAAAGGGTTCAGACGTTTTTTTAAAAAATGCATTCCCTTTATTATCATCCAGCATTGGTTGTACCACCATCCCTTTCCAAACTAGAAGAAAAACATATCCAGGTAATCACTCTTATCCAGATACACCAGATATTAACTCGAGTCTAATATCAACTCAAAGTTTTTTCCCCTTCGGTGATTATTCTGATACCAATAGCAGTTTAATTTGAAATGTCTAATGATATATGCTTTTTTTCCCCCAACACCCACTTATTTACTGTAGCTTTTAGGATCCAAAGAGATCCTACTATAACCTAGGGGTCCCATTAGTCTAACTCCTACAAGATCTTGTCCATGCTATCTTTAGCTCCCCTAGTAGATTATCCTTAATCTTATTGGACCAAAATTGTGGGAAGTTTGTCAGAATAGTACTGTCCCATATTTAGGACTTAACATACAGTAAAACTGTCAAAAATATAAATGTTGATATGCAAGCTGAAAAAAATACTTCAGCTTTATCAACAGGGCAACAATACCATTACACTTCTTTGATGGGGACTTAGAATCTCTTCTCTTCCTTTGAGGTTTTTCTGGGGGAGATTTCTGAGGGTAGTTTTTTCTTTTTTTTAAAAAAGAACCCTGTATTCTGTATAATACAGCATCTTCTCCAAAATCTATATAAATACAAGGCATTCTATTGTGTTAATTGTACAATGGCAATTTAATAGCAACTTGAAAGACAAGCAAAAATCAGAGATCCATTTGCATGTAAATGGATATTAGTGATGAGAAGAACATGATCAGAGGAAAGCACAGTTATTGCCAGTTCACAAGACTTATTTTCTGATATCATTGTGGGAACCGAATGAATTACCAAACATCTGCAAAGACTAGAGTGTCAATTATGCTTTTATGTACATGAAAACGTCACATGATTGAGTCAGTCATTGGACATGGTCAATTGTATGTTTTTATCTACTGCCTAGCCTTAAAGCTTCATTCCACAGTCACATTAGACAAAGGGACTGTCAGCGAGAGAGATGGATCAGTTTGGCCACTCCTAGGAGTCGCTTGTTGGCATAGACTATGTACACAATGGTGGACAGCTTTGTCCTTTGGTCTGTTCATATCCTGGCTGACTGGTGCTTCTAAAAAATCTGTTTCAGTTTCATACATCAATACATAACTAAACCCAAAGTCCTTCGTCATACATTTTGTTTAACCAAAACAAGCAATACCTTCAACTTGAATTGTAAAAGGCAGGTTTGGAGCTGGCTTTCAGATGTTCTTAATTTTATTAAACAAATGTTCTGTTTCTTAAACCAAATGCCTTTTTAAATTTGTCTCCAGTAAGTTCAAGAAAAGCTCATTGCATTATCTCTTTGAGGAAAACAATAGCTGATTATCCATGACTAATTACTATTTTAAATAGCTTGCATTTGCCCAAACCCAAGGCTCACTATTATCATTTCTCCGTTTCCCAAACTTTACTAGTATGTTTCATAAAGGGTATACAAAGTTTTGAATTGCCTCCATAATATACATATATTATAGAAGTTAGGAATTATATGGAGCCTTATATAAGGAGTGCGGTCTCATTTTACACATAATATAAATAATCGTAAGTTATTAGGTTGCAGTCCAGTGCAAATATGTGGAGATGGTGTTACTTAATGAGGCTGACATATTAGCTAGACTATAATATTGCATACTTAGTGATTCTCAACGCAGAATAACATCTAAGACATTACCTGACACGTTTGCAATCAAGCAAACATTATTGTCACTTCCAGCACTGGTCTCTGTTTATTTCCCTGTAGCCACTATGAAAGTTTCAAAACACACTTTCAGGCTTTCTTTCACAAGTCCTTCTGCAAAGATTTGTTTAAAATGCTGTATTTTTTTTGTCCTTTCTGTAGACGTTGCCTAATGATTTCTATGCTGTTGCTCTTAATTAAACATCTGTACCTCTTGGGTATGTGTTAATTTTGTTTTGACATTAAAGCTGAAGCTCTAATGTTGCAAAGACATTGCAGTTCCCATTGTTAACCAGTTTTAATTATGTAGACTTTATCTACCTCCACAGCTGGGATCCACATCCTTGTAATTAATTATACTCTCACGCTGCTTTTTTGACATTAATTAATGCTCCATTTGGAACTGATCCAACTTCTACTGATTTGTAAGAAATAAGATCAAACCATTTTCTACAGCAATCCATTATGGGACTATCCAATATAGGCATATACTTGGGTACCGTCCAAACATGCCAGCAACAAAATGGATCTTATAATCATTGTAGAATCTGTTTTGAATAAAACAGGACAGATACTTAATCCATCATTTTTAAAAAGTAATAAGAGAGAGACTACTATTCTTAATAATACAGGATATAGCTGGAATATCACTGCCACAGAAACTGTCAAGCGCCAAGGAAATCAGAAGATCTAGGCAGTTCAAATGGGTATAAAGATTTATTGCAAGCTTAAACTCTCTACAAAAATCTGAACTACTAATGGCCAATTTGACGGTAGATAAGGATAGAAGGAATTGAAGGTGGGCTGGACTTAGATCTCTTGGGTGGAAGAAGGGATTCATGACAAGATGCAATGACCCTTCCCTCAGGCTCAGCCTGGTCATCTCCCACAGAAACTACTGACTGTATGGCAGTATGATCACTTTTACCTATGTGTTCCAGCTTTTCAAAATAACAGGAAAAGATAGGCTTTTAATGGAATGCAGTTTGAAGCTGTTCCACAAGACAGACAACTTGTAAAATCCTGAAAAAAAAGAGTACCTCAGTAGTAGTAAGTATGTCCTGTTATTGCTACATAGAGATTGTTAATATACAGAAATGAGGCATTTCATTTTTTTTAACTTCACCATTCTTTCCTTCAAACTTCAGGCCTTTAATAGTATAAGTGATCTTTCTGCAGTGTACATATTTATTTTACTGTTACAGTATATACGATGAAATGAATCATCAGCATACCAACTTATCAGAATACCTTTTAATACTGCTGTTCTACCATTGGATACATCTATAGCTTTTATTAGATAAAATAGGTAGAATTATCAATGGCCCGAATGCCATTTAACCCAGCGACAATAGCAATGACATCATTTCTAAAGGTGAGATTGCTTAATGCTTATGAAAAAGTCACTCTAAAACACTAAAGAGTTAAAAGGGTGTAGAGCACAGCAGCTAAGTAAAGGCTTAAGAGATTATGAGCACCATTTAATTTGGGGGCTGTATTATTACATTTTTTTCAAAGTCAGAGCTACCTTTTTGAAGTCAACAAAATTAATAAATAACTTCACCAGGAAAGAACTTTCCTGGGTTTTTCAAAATTAGCAAAATATCATTTTTAATATTTTAGAGAGCTTTAAGGTTGAAACCATAAATTCTGTGCTAAGAGAAGATCAAATCTGCTTTGAGTCTTATTAACCTTCATGTTATTTTAACCTAGCCTCTTGTGTTCTCTAGTTATATTTATTATGCTTCAAATGCATTCTGTGACAGATATTATCTTTAGTTGACATCATTGCCCCAGTGAAATTGTTTTTGTCTCCCTTACTCCTCCATCTTAAGTGGGGCTACATGGAATTTCCTGTTCTCCCAAAGAATGAATATACAAAAATATGAACAGTGCTGTGTGCACTAAAAAGAAAAACAAAAACAAAAAGAAATTTCACTGTAATTTAAACTATGAATAGTTGACAAAGTGACCACTATATCCAAGAATATTAGTATTTATCTTAATACAGTAAGTTAAAGTTTCACAGACATATAAAGAAAGAACAATGAAACTTCACCTTCAGACCATT